>MQTX01000102.1:754565-790587 GCA_009735665.1 Angiostrongylus cantonensis
CGTACAGCGAAATCTTCTGTACAGATCCATACCGTCCACAACTACTCAAACGGTCTAACGATGGAGAAATCATTGCAGTTGTCCAAAAACAAGCTTCGGACATTATGTATCGACGTGTGAGGGTTTCCTCATCTACATTCGCTCAGAAACAAGTCAACGTGTCCTTTGCGCAACTAACTTCGTTTTCGTCGACCTCCCCGTTGCTAACACTGCTCTATGCATGCCGACGGGTGCATACATGCATAGTATGAGTCCCTCCGATGTTGCATAAATATCTTCCGCGAATCCACATCTTGTTAGAAATAGCAGTATGGCCCAGTCAGTTCTCATGATAACACCCAACGTCTGCTGACAAGGATACAACCAAGATATCCTTGTTGAGTAAGTATAGTCCATCAGGGAACCTATTAGCTTATTTTTTAGGAATCCAAAAATGAAATCTTCAAGTGTAAAATATCATATGCCAGCAATCACCACTTGCAGTGAAAACTAAAAAGGGCCTAAAAGTGAAGTAGGAATATCGCGTATAAAAAAATATTAAGGATTTTCGTGCTGGTAGTTTAACCGATAGCCTATCCGAAAGGATTGAATTCTGACCGTGACCTTCTTGTTCTTCCTTCTTTATGCTGTCTTCCGAGTTAATTAACCTTCTTACTTACTCACTCGAAGTAGCATTTCATTCAAAAACTCATTAATTATGGAAACTCTTCACCCATTCACTTCAGAGTTTATTCTCTTGCTCATGGAGAGCATTCTCCATCTGTTCATACAATCATGCATTCCTATTGGTAATCGCATGTTTTTCTGTATGATACAACCTACAACCATTTTAGAAGTGCTCATTCTGTTTTGAGCATTGGCATCGAATTCTTATTTACTTGGAAAGCTAAATTTCAGTTCAACTTCACATATAGTGCACGATATTAGTCACATGTATATTGAATGGACTTCGTGACCAGTTCAAATATGACTTCATCATTCAGTGGTAGAATGCCATTCCGGACAATACACAGTGTCCCATGTCATCTGGTGTAACTATGGTGCCTTCCTTCTTAAGTTTTCAACTCAGTCCGACTGTTTTTGCCCCTCACCATCGACTACTCACCATTGCCATTTTTAGAAACATTTCCACACCATGTGCCAGCTAATATAAAATCGAATTTTACAGGACATATTGCCACCATAAGAGCAAATTAGGAAATCATGTTGGATGGCAGCGGACCAACAGGCGCTATGTGCATAAAAGGGTAACACCGAATGAAGATAGTTCATTCAAGCTCTACTCTGCCTGATAAGACGGGATGCGACATACGTACACCAAAAAGTGAGGACGAATGACTCTGGTCTATCGACTGGGATCATCAGCTCTGAAGAAGAAGAAAGAGTCGAAATATCAGTCGAATAAACCTTCTGTCAACCTCGTGTTACTTTAAAAATCCAAGGATGTGCTTGCAGAACGATGTCCTATATTTCTACTGAGTTAATACGAGGTTGGTAGAAGATTTTATTCAATTAACGTTTCGGCGCAATGGCCTTTCACAGAGCAGAGTTGACCCGAGTCGATAGACCGCAGCATGCCGTTATCGCAATGTAGTTGTTCGTGGTCGTATCTTATCGAATCCAGTGGAGATAGTGGAGGTAACACTACTCGAATGGAGAAGTTTGCTGCATAGTCCTATATTGTTATTATATTATCCTCTCAGGTAATAGTTAGTCAAAGAAACCGAGCAAAAAAGTGTCATTTGCTTTCGAGAAAACAATATGAGATGATGACAATGACAATGAACAACGATTTCGCGTCAACGACCAGCTGTGGACCACAGACTCGAATCGACGCTGCTTTGAGGAAGGCGAAGCGCCGGAAAGTTAGCGGAATAGAAGTATAGACCAAACTCTTGTTATTTTAGTCGTGTGTAAGATTATTGATTATTGTTACCGAGTTTTAATGAGACTCGGTTTTTGAGATATTCTGCCAAAAGTAACTGTAAGGAGAACATTCGCTAATTTGTTGAGAATGTTGCCTGTACCATCGAGACAGTACTATCATTACTGGTGTCAAGGTTGATTCTTCACATCACTACATTCCATATTGTTATGCACAACGAACAGCCAATAACTTTCTTTGTAGAAAAATGTGCCATTTTGTCAGCGCCGAACTGACAAGCAATTTGTGAAATGACATCTCTATTTTTAGCTCCTTCGTTATTGTTATGGCTAGTAAACTAGGAACGAGTTGATATATCTGACACTTTTAGCTGATTGGTCGCTGGGAATGGATAAACATCCAGCAAAGCTACCGTTGACAGCTACTCGGAGTTCTTCGCTAGTAGATACCAACGTCATATCCACCACGAACATCACCGTATTCGAAGCAAACCGCTGCTATGGACGACGAACGCACGAGAAGAAAACGAATAGAAAAGTTGTTTGGGTTCGTGCTACTGGCGAACACGGGCCATTTTAGTAAGCAAGTATGCAGGCCTAATTAAGTTTATATGGATGAAGACCGGATTATTACCTCATACCGAAATGCTTCTCAATCTGGATGATTCTAGATAAAACGGTCTTTCTCCAGCAATGGCGATCCACAAGCACCACCTCCCAAGATTAGACGGGTGTTCACTTTTCGATAATAGCTCCGAACTTCGTAGTTATCCATACTTATCCACGAAATTTTAAGTTGTTACGTTAGCAGACAGAGGTGCACTCAGTAAAACTGACCATCCTGTCCTTCGACTGACTCAGTCATCGGCCATAGAGATAACCATAGAAAATCTTGATTCGTCAGTAGAATTTGCCCTTCATCTTTATTGGTGTACTTTAAAAAAAAGAAAATAACCGAATAGGCTAAGGTGGTAAATCTTGCTTTATCCAGGATATCATGTGTATACAAATTACATACGTACAAATATAGGACCCGCTTCGGGTTGACCACAGCATTTCATTCACATGATCTTCACCGAATGGTGGAGAAAAAGACACGAATTGAATTTGCTTAAGATCTGGATTTTAGGTGAACGCCGGAGATTCGAGCAAATGAGAATGGATTAATGATGCTGTGTTAGCGTCTAATAGCTTAACATTCACACGGCTTCCTTCATTGTTTGTGTGACGATCACGGTCGCTTGTTGGAACTGTCTGGAAACCCGACTTTGACTTCTTCGAACAGAATGTCGAGAAGAACTGAAAACATCGAAGTATAGTTTGACATTGACGACATCTAATTTCTAGTGAAGGAACTACAGCGGATATGATTAACTACCTAATGAGCCCCGAATGACTGAAGCTATAGGCGAAATAGTGCTGTGCGATAAGGCCATGTAATTTGTATTGATTGCAAAAGCAGTTGTACCCATTACAAGAGTAAAAACTGGGGATATTTTCTCCATGAACGTATATTTCGTTTACGTTCAGACATTGTCAGACACAACTTGTAATTCTACTGTATTCGAATATAAGTGTCTAATACTGGAGAAACAGTGTGAAACTCGTCTCGATAATTTATTTGCTTACATCTAGTCTATTGTCGCATTTTAGCGCGCACCGCCGAGGAATGAACTCGGCTGAAGGAGTGATTTCTGCAAATAGTTAAGTGCAAAAAATTCGTTTTTCGGTCTTATTCCTATCTGCTTTTCGACAATCGTGCAAGTATGCGCGTACGGTAGAAAAAAATTTCTGAGACCCGTTACCACGGATCTCCCTCACATGAGGGATCTCGAGCCGATTAGTCGCGAGGCTACGTGGCGCGTCCCCAGGTGGCGGATAGGGGGTTGATAGCGGGCCAAAAGCGACCATTGCTTACCTAAGACGCAGGTGGATCCAGCGATGGACTCCCTGTTTCTGCTGCGCCGATTTGGCACATACTTTCTGTATTTGCTAGGCGTATTCATGCACGCGTGTGTGGGTGCGTTCTCGCTTTATGCGGATTGTATTCTACGAGTCAATTCGGCCAAAAGCCTGCAATCAAGTGACAGGGAAGTATATGGAAGGCGGTGAGGAGTCGCCTCCAACAAATAAGCTCCATGTCCACTACGATCAACGGGACTACTGGTGATACAGGTGAGACCCATTAAACCGAAAATGTGCACTACAGCATCCATATTGTCGCGAATGGATTAAATTAATGTTGCTAGGTACAAGAAGAATAGGTCAGTCATAATGAGAACCATTGCCAGCCAAACATATGTTCATCACCCTAGCAACATAAGTTCTTGAAATTCTGAAAGAGAAGAAATCCTTGGGGGGTCCCAGGAGTGGCTTCAATTTAGATTTTCCAAGTTAGTAGTTGTCGAGGAATTCACAAATGATAGGTCAGCGGGCAAGTATCATGGATGGGTAGAATTTGATAGCTTAAATGTACTTACTTACGCACCAATTTAGAACAATCTATTGCACTACAGGAAAAAATGCCCCAAAATGTGTTTATTCGCCAGTAGTCTAAAACTGATTAATTTAAGGAATCGTTTAAAGGACGATTTTCCCAAATTCTTTTCTACCACTCAACAATCCACCATATTCAAGGGACTGGAGACATCTCTGCTACTGCGCAGGACGAATAAACCACTTTTAACCTCTTGGAGAACTGAATTTATCAACAGTTATCTGAAGTCTGAACACTGATTTATCAACCGCTTTTAACTGTCGCCAAGTAGTGCAAGATATATACAATGTTGACTACCAAGTCACATATGCTGGTTCCAGTAAAATTTCTATTGGGCACTGTCGTATCCCAATGATGCCCAGTAGCCTTTCCTTCCTCCAGAAAACACGAACACGATCATATTTTATTCAACGCACTTACCTTCAGTTCTTTTAGGCAACGCGATCACCAGGATCATCAACACACATTTAACTCTACTGTACGAATATGTTTTTATGCACACAGGAAGTATAACTCAGTCAGACGCCTGCAGAGACGACGAGACCATCCCCAGAATCCAAACGAGCCTCAGTGAAAATGCATGCTTGCTTTTGATCAGCGCTTAGTCCTTTGTCTTCCGTATAAACGCTTATAGCTTCATGAGTAACCGGTATGGTAAAGACCACAGCCAGAAAAGTATGGTTGGAAACTGGAAGGAAGTCAAACCGAACAGTTCGGTACCTTTTTGTCGCTTGATTTTGTTATCGGTGCTCCGCTGTGGTTTTCACTTGATTGAGGACAACACATTCTGAATGTACGCAAGAACTCCCTGAAAAACGAGTTACTTGCATCGCTGTAGGGATAATTTGATGGCTACTATAAAACCTTCGTTCTTTTCAATGAAGAAATGGCTGCGGATGCTGCTTGATGACTGTAGTGCTTACCTTCTGAACACATGAGACATCAAAGCACACAGCACAAAATTCACAGCACTGTTGATAAGCGACAGCAGATCGAAGAAGTTGCCCAGAGGATTTGTGATGAACATGAGACGTGGGTTCACCCCTGAAATTTTTTTCATGGCGTACTGGTATCATAATCATCATACTTCTGATTCCAAATGCTTAACTACTTCTGAATTCAACATGAAAGAATATAGGTTTTAACCATAAACGATTTTTAAAAAAATATGAGCTTTAAGAGAAAAAGTTCTTGAATGAAGCGATTGTTGCCTAAGATCTTATAACAATCGGGTTTGAAAAGTACTGCATAAATAAACTACGACGCTCTCGACGTTGATCAATCCCTGAGGAATTCGCCATACACTTAACTTTATTAAGCATTAAGATTGAATGCATATTTAGCCTACACAATGACTTGTGATGGATCGAATCAGCGCTGCTATCCTACCGGAATATGTCTGGCAACAACTCTCCGAATGTAAGGTTTGACGAACCCAGGGCGCCGGATCGAACTAACTGATCCGTGTGCATTGCAGGGCACCTCCGCCCAGTACCCTCTACGTGTCCGCTAATACTGCAACAATGTTCAATAGGTTCAATAGGCACAAGAGCCCGCTCCATCTATTCGGCTCCTTCCTGGGTTAAACAAGTCTGTGTACCTCTGTGTTAGAAAAATCGTACCAGATTTGTCTGGAACCAACCTACTCCTTCCAATTTACTTCGGCGCGCCATAGCGTGGCTATTCAAACATTTTAGAAAAAATCGACTAAATCAGCTCTTAGTGACACTCATTTAAAAAAAAAAACGAAAATCCTCAGACAGCAGTTGAATCTACACGCAGTGTTTGAAGACCATTGTGGGTGGTAGATGCAGAACAACGAACCGAATAAAAAAGTGCTGCGATCCGCACGGTATCTTATGCCGGGCTGTGGAGTAAAATAAATACGAATGGCAATACAATTGCCACTTGTTGTTCTAACAAGTGAAGCTTTTATCTCGTCGCTTAGGAACAACATAGTCACTTTGCCTAAGGGAATAAGCATCCTAGTCACGTTCGTGACGCCATGGATGTGACAAACATATTGAATTGCCCCAGGAAACAATTCGACAAGTTATGGCACTATTATTAGCCAGATTTAACCATGCACCGGCTTAGTTGAATGTTTCGTTATCTTCTTAGCGACAGATTAATCAATATCTCACAAAAACATACCTACAGCTAGGCCTAAGATTCCCTGAGGCAATTCGGTGACCAGAAATACAGCAACAATGCCTGTCAGCATAGCAGTAGTACGTTCGGCCTACAAACATTACGAAACAAATTGAACTCCACAGCACTTCAGAATAGAAGTGGACGAAGTACCAACCTGAGAATTCCCCGTTGCAACGCCCCCAGAGAGTCGCAATCTTCGCTCACGTGCTTCGATCAACATTCGAACTAGTAAGGTCATGAACACCGTAAGCAGAACACACGGCACCAATTTGAGGACGCATGCTGTAAATGTCATAGTTGAAAAGATTGGTAGTGCAGTGCACTTTTAGTACGTCCGCAGTTTTCTAGGGGAGAGTGCTGTTCCGTTGTAATGGATCGATTATCTGAAATCTCGCTTTAATACCAGAGCTTTCGCTTGCGTTTCATTCATTCCTAAGAAAAAAAATTCCTAAAAAAATGCCGAATTTCAAAACACAACAAAATAGCCACTGATGAACATCATCTTCTATAGTAATGTGAAAATATAAAAGATAAACGATAAAGATCTCGGCGTTGATCGTTCCATGAGGGAAGCGCCATGGATTCTGCTTCATGAAGCATCGTTGGAGGTGATTAAAAGCATGTCTGACCTTTACAGTGACTCACGGTAGCCTACCGATGTATCAAGCTAGTGTTGCTTTTCTCCCAGACAAGTCTGTTACCAATTTTTCGACCTCGAAACAATGAAGGGGTTAGTGGGCGACGGGCGCGGGGATCGACTCCACATGTGTGTCGCAGGGCACCTACGACCACTGCGCCTCAAACGCCACCACTTGAAGATATACAAGTGAGAGGTACTGTAATATCAATAGCAGCTCCATTTAGTGTTGTATTTATTTACTTTTTGCTTCTCTACTAGAGTGTTATTCATAAACATTTTCTCTCCAAGGGATAACACGCCTAATTTTTTAGATTGAAATACTTGTTATTTGGAATTTACAAATGGATAATTCACTCAAGTGGGTTAACTAGTATGTTTCAAAAGCACGAAAAAAGCCATCTACGAGATTTCGTCTTTACGTGAATACTCTAGTGCCAATAAAAATTGATAAAATGTTTTGAAACGTACCTGCCATCCAGAAATTCACCCGCTCCCAATGACAGTTCCACCAACTCGGCTGCGATAGATCGTACTTATAGATGGTGTCGGTGGCAAACCATGACGATTTGTATTTGGTTTGGAAGCAAATTTTTGGAACTTCCATCTCCACCACAAATTCAATCTGAACATTCACTGAGTGAAGTTGGTATCAATTAAACACAATCGGAAGCAGTTCTCCTCACACAGCTTCCGGTTTTGCGCCAGAATTCAGGGGAAAACTGTCCTCAATATTTCTTCAGTGGGGAGTTCCACCGTCATTAGATCCTTACCAATCATTTTCACTACCGCATATTTCACACGATTCTCGCACCTCCTCTCCCTTTTGTGGTCGCCGCTTCATTGCAGCTGGTAGTGTTCCTAGGTGTCATAATGTGATAATGTTCAGCGGCAATTCCAGTGGGAGGCTCATTAGCTTAACAAGGCCGTCCAAATTGAGATGGAGATCGATATCCCCATTCCAAAACCAGTTAAGAGAAAATCATACCAACAATTGCTATCGTTTCGACAACATCCCAGTCACCAAACAGCAACTAATAATGAACTGGTAATGTCTAGCATGCCTTTCGAGACCACAGGCACAGAAAATTTTGGCAAATCATCTATAGACCAGGAAAATGGAAACTGTGCTAAAAGCCCACAAGATTCTAGATGATCTGTAAATAGATCGTTTATGAACTATGCATTTTTGACCGCTCAGGTATATTTAAAAAAACCGAAATAGAACGGAAATGGAAACTGGAAAGCGGTCTCTAAAACTGCGAAAGAGAGCTTATTTATCAATATCGAAAATACCCTCAAAGAAAAAGTGCCATGCTCCAAAATGCGCTGCAGGGCTTCGAAGCTTTGTTTGGAATGCTGGAATGCTTGGAAGTTTCAAGTTTTTATCGTTCGCATGGGACCCAATTAAATGAGAGACATCCCAGACAATTGCAACAAATGATGATGATCTAAGGAAAAACTGCCATGTCACTCGTTATTTCTGACAGATTCCTATCTTCCTCTGTAATTTGGAAACCAACGAAATGATGGCGAAAGTAAATTTAATCATTTTAAACGGGGCAGACAGTATAAAAATTCGCAAAGAAGTCTTCGTAGGTATTTAAACTGCTCTATTAGAAAGTTAAAACCATATTACCAAAAAATAGGCTGGAAAAATTTTACTTCCCAAGTCTTCTACCCAAAAAATGTTGAAGTTTAAGATTTTATATTGAAGAGAAGAATCTGTGTTCACCAACCATTCATAGACGAAAGCATTCTAAATGTTCTGTCAAATGTGCTCGGCAATTTCAGTTTTTCTTATGAACCGTCACCTAGCATACCCTATAGCGAAACATATTCGGAAGACTTCCGATGAAGGCGATCACCACACCGATGACGATGGCAATGCAGGCGGCCGGATAGCCGTTGCACGGTGGAAGGCGGCTGTGGGGATGACTTCCACGGAACAGTACCAGATATCTGGAAGTGCACAGATTCTTCGGGTCGACATTTGTCGGAAATTCGATTGTTTTCTCGAAGAAAGAATGCTTTTCACTTCGAAGTGCCTGCTCTACACTATGAAAGTTTTAGGTATTTCCCTCTAGTCAGTTCTGTCAGTTCGGTTCTGGCTGTCCAGTCAGGTCTCTTATTTGTAATTCATTTATATAAAGAACTAAGGTGTAAATAACTCTTTATGCTTTTGTAATCAGTGTAACTGTGTTTATTTAAAGTCACAAAGAATTTAGGTCAATGCAAAGAAGATAGAAAAACATCGCTTATCATTTCCTACTCGATACGATCGACGATTTTATCGAATCTAGAAACTCAAACCTTTCCACCGATAGAATTCCTATGTTTGCAACAAGTTGAGGAGAGTGTATTGATTACGGTGGTCCTTTCTTTGACTGCTAAGGCCTAATTCAACAAAAACGTAACACCTCAAACTTTCCGTTCCAAATCGGACATTTCACACTTGACTTGTAGACCAGTGAATAATATTAAGTGCTACTTAGTTGGATTTTAGAACACAAACTTCTCGAGTGATATAGTGGCGGCTTCTCAAATTCTACATCTTATTAAAGCATTCTGGCAAGTACTGTGATCCTTTCCGAAGGTGGCTACGAACCCACTCTGACTACGAGATTGCGACTAACACAAGCGTTTCATCCGCACATCGGCACTGTGTGGCTCTGCATGCCTACCTCATCACAGCCATGTTCACGGTGATCCAGAGACTGGCGCTATGCACGAACACCGAAAACATTGCGTAGAATCTGGTGTAGATCATCCATGCATGCGTGAAGAACCACGGATGACACATCTCCACCTGAACGATACTCCATATCACTTCATCATGTCAGCAAAAGTGAATCACTACGACGGTTTGGGTTACTACGACATTATCTATAAAATGTTTTAACTCTTTTCAAACTTCTCATAAGGATTTTTAAGCTAGTGAAAAGTTCGTTCTTTTTCCCATCACTACGAATGGATTTTGCACAATTCCAATAACATCATTCTGGTAAATCTGAGTCTCTATATCACTTTGATATATTACTACCCTTCCCTTCTGATAGAAAAGCTGGTTCCACCAAGTTATTAAAATATTATTGCTGTTTGTCCTTTAAAGCGTTTCTTTAGTTTATTTCCTTAGTTATCGTCTCGATTTTACAGCTACGTCTTTGAGTAAAAAGCGTTAGATAGGCGCTCAACGGGCAGGTATCATGACATAATTTAACTTACCTATGTAGGATTCTGGATGGATAATTCTAAAAACGGAAACATGGAGAAATCACTGTAGAGTTTCGAACAGGAAGGATTTAAAATGCTTTGAATAGGAGTTTTTTGAAGGGAGCAACTTTTACGCTCTTCATGAAAGGGGTTCTTATAAACCGTCCAAGAAAAACATTCCCAAAGAATTTTTCCACAAACAATGCGATGAAGCAGCCCAAATTTCCTTTAAGATGAAAACAAAGTGGTGGGTGAATCTTTCTTTCCGTATGAAAAAGGCTTAACTGAAGCACTCAGGTTGGATTTTGCCCGAAAAAAGCCGACAATAATTGCTAGCAACTTACGATAATTCAATTTTTTTCGAAAACTTGGCGCTGGCGATAAGTTTGCTAATAAGGTTCAAAAAAAAATTCGAGCAAATTCTTCTGCTTACGACGGTGATGGAAAAACAGAGTGGTTTTTTTTTAGACAAAGGGGAATCAGCATCAACAAATAAATATGCTACTGCGAAAATAATGGATGAATTGCACGAACGGTTTCGAAAGTTCCATTTCCTCGATTCTAAGTTCACACGTCGAAACGGGTTCCTCAAATCGTAATCAGTCTATTTTTAGCAAAAAGATCAATTCATGAAGCCTTTGGGACAAAAATTTAGGCTCAATCGCTCAGCCACTAATTGCTCGCCACTTAAAGGTGCGAATTTCTTGATGAAGTTCATAGAAGAAAGCATCACTGTTCTCAACTTACGTGTTTATAAAGTAGATAAGTTGCCATCAAGGTAGCATCACAGATAGCAATGCAAATTAGGAATAAATTGAATGGAGAGCGTCGCATCGCTGGGCTGAAAAAAGAGGCGATTCACGAACAGAACAACAGCAGACGGAGTTTCAAATGTTACTACTACTAGTACCACTGTATTTGTCACTAGTTGGGGCGTTTATGGCGCAGTGGTTGGAGGTGCCCTGCAACACACACATGAAATTGATCTCAGCGCCATAGCATACCAAACCCTCCATTTCTCCGGGGTCGTCAATTTAGTACCAAACTTGTCTGAGAGGATAGCAGCACTGGCTCCACACGCCGGTAGGCCACCACGAGTCGTTGTAAATACCACATGTGCAACCAACCACCTCCAAACGATGATTAATGAAGTCGAATGCATGCCGCATCCCTCAGGAAGTGACCAACGGCGGGAGCTTTGTCCTTACTGGTACTTCTGCCCCAACTAGTCAATAACCATGAACCATCCCTGACTTCGCCTATCCTAGTTTTCTGTCCTGATAACTTCTTTATTACTACTAAAAGTTTTCCGTGCGCTTTTAACGCAGCACTTCTTTCGGAGAGCCTGACATAGCGACCGCAGAGAAACATTGTATTTCATAATGAAACAGGAAACCAAGACAGTCTTTAAAAGATTTTTCAGAAAAAAACACTTTCTATCATCCTAGCTTTTTTATTTACTGCCTATTTTTTTGATCCACGGACCCGCATGGTGGTGAACGCGTTACTCCCCGGAAAGGATAATAGCGCGTTCATTCCCCACCACAGACACCTGCGGTCCGGGAAGTTTTGCAGATATATCAGCAATATAGAAGTGATATTTCGAAACATACCTTGCCATTGAAAAAACAATAGGCAGTAAATAAAAAGGTTAAGATTGTGATTATAACTGTAGCCTCAGCATAACTGGGTTCAATGCCGATTTGGGCTCCCCAGATCAATCCCACTGACTGGTGATTGATGATTGCAGTGATCGATAGAACTAGCTAAGAGACAGGCGAAACGAATGAAGCGCATAGTGTGGTGGTGAACGCGTTAGCCGCCGTAAAGGATTATAACGCGTTCGTTCCCCACCGCAAACACCTGCGGCTTGGAGTTTTGCAAATATCTCAGTATTATAGAAGTCTTTTTTCTCAACTCTTTCTAAAATTATAGTTCAAGATGAGCGTTAGACTACAGTAAAGGCGAAAAAAATCTAATTCATTCGCCGTATAATTATATGAATTGAGACATAGATGGAATGACAAATGCCTTGTTTCTTGAGAAGTTGGAGGGTCCGTTATCACAAATCACGCAATCGCGCTCTATCACATTCCCCGCTTTCCTGATGTTGTATTTACGAATGTAAGCGATTTTATTACACATGTTTGGGGTTGGTAGATCAATACAACAACTAGAAGACCTGCGTGGCTAATATTCTACCCGATCTGAACCGCTCCACTTTTCCGCTAACTATTTGTTACACTTGGATCAGACAATTTTTCAATCCAAGTCTCCAAAACACTGTAATAGCGCTCCGTGATGTTTCCGCGTTGTCACCTCAGTCACCCATAGGGCGTTAGAGATCACAGAGATAAATTGCATCTACTGAGTTCGCTTAAAGGTGACGATTGCAAAGATTGGTCGCCTCCTAGCTAAGCTCTCCGCACTGCTTCTTAGCCTAGCTGAACCAAATTTGCGGAATAAAACCTAGGCGTACTTAACAGTGCCACACTCAAGAACACCTCCAATAGCAACAATGAGCAATAAATAATCGACAGATATGAGATCTAGCTACGGACAAATGTAGTAATAAATAAACGGTGACCCACGGTTTAAAAACATTTTGGAAAACAAATAAAATGACTGGTTTACTAGTCTGCAACCATAGAGCGGATTGCAGTGAAATTTGCGAGAACTGCTCATGATGACAAGATTTGAGCAATCACTGACTTAACACTCGAAATCGCGAAGAGTTAAATAGTGCCAGAAGATTCGAAAAGTAGGCCAAAAATCAGAGCACCCTCGACACAACATCAATGTATGTATGTTCTTTCTATTGCATGTTTTGCAACGGGAAACATACCGTAGCAAAACGACGATGATGGCGACGTTGGCAAACACACCAACCACACACAAGAAGACGTAAAGGTAAGAGTGAATCTGAGAGAAGACGCTGGTGAACGGCTCCAGAAACTGAAACAACGGATTTCTGTGAATACCGGCTCACCACCAATCATCGAAAAAACCAAGTTGTAGAGGTTGTTTGTTCGAAATGAATTCTCCCATCAAGCGAACCGAACTGTTTCAAAAGGTGGCAGAATTACTGCGATTTTTGAAAGAACGACTTTCATTAAATTTCGACGCTAATGGCTACTGCCCTCGATGATTTCACAATTATTACTGCTATTATCATTATTAAGAATTCTGTCGTTATTTATCGCATTTTTATTATTTTCACGGAAATTTCTACCTGAGAAGAACCCAATATATTAATTATCACCCCTGACACTAGTAAGTAGGCAATACCACTAAGAAAAGTCTTCACCTAGAGATTTTTGTGGATGAAATCCAGCTGTGGTCAAACGTCTTTAGCAATTGTACGCTGGCGAAATTTCTTTTTTAGGCTTACAAAAATATATTCTTGAAGAGGATTATGTTAAATGTGAAGACCGCTTTGAATTTCGACTAACTACCCCTTCACTTTATCAAGTTTTGCTGCTTGTTTCCCACGGAACGAATCACGTTTTCTTCCTAACTAAAGCACAACCGATATCCAGGTTCAGTTTCTTATTTACCGCCTATTATTTATTTTACGGCAGAGTAGTATGTGTTATATAATCATAAAAATGCAGAGATATTTGCAAAACTAGGACGTTACGCCAGATTCAAAGTCAGGATTATCCTTTCCAGATTCGCACGTGCTGTACCACTGTACTACTGAGGCTCCTGCTTTGCCTTACTCTCGGTCAGTTTTCTACCTTGAGGGTAACTGCAGGTTTAAATCCTGACTAGCGTCCACTTTTGCAAATATTTGCTGTCCATTCTTGTGGATGTACCTCATGTAATACCCTGCCGTGGAAGAAATAGTAAGTAGTAAATAAAAACTTAAACAGTTCCCAGATTCGACTTTCTATTAACCTCGGCATTGGAATATGAATGCGTAGTTTTCTTGTTCAGCAATCGCGAGGTTGTTATACAGCATACATTCACTTCCATAGAAAAGCACACAATACAATACAACACAACAGTAGCTGACGTTTCGGCAGTATCGCCTTCTTCAGAGCCTGGAAGGGTATGCTGATATACAATTTATTAGGCCAAGCACTTAAACAAATATTAGGCCAAACACTTAAACAAATCTGAAGAAGGCTCTGAAGAAGGCGATACTGCCGAAACGTCAGCTACTGTTGTGTTGTATTGTATTGTGTGCTTTTCTATGGAAGTGAATGTATGCTGTATAACAACCTCGCGATTGCTGAACAAGAAAACTACACATCAAAAACTTAAACACTACAATTTAGACTACAACTTCAGCTTGACTGGGTTCAATACCGATTTGTGCTCCTCAGATCATTCCATTTGACAAATGACTGCTCATGGCACCGTTAAGGTAAGAACTAATTGAGAGAAAGGCAAGGCAAGACGCTTAGTGGTGAAGTGGATAACACGTGAACGCCCAGCGGGTTCGAATCTGGCCTAGAGTCCAGGTTTTGCAAATATATAAGCATCGTTATGTTTGTACCTCACAATTAATACCGGTTGAACTGTTGAAGTCATCAGAACATCATGATAGTTATCAGTATCTGCGTGGTGTTTCTCTGTTCTAACCGCTAAGATTCGGCCCACGTCTCGTGCAAGAGTCCGAGCAATCGTCAACACGATTTTGTCTCATCGTGATCCAGTACATTATTAGGTTATGCTGTCTACGTAAAGTTCTATAGCATTTTCAAGGAATAGATGTCATTCTAAATGCTGTCAACTTGGACAACAACACCAATCACGTTCAGATGTGTCCTGGGATTTGGATAGTGGCAGAAACTAAGTACAAGCGTCAGTCTTGTCATCCGACCTATTCTCTTGTGCCTACGAAAACGGCTACACCGCATGAACTACGAAGCAAACCAGCCTGATCGAAAACGTAATAGATATCTCAGTTAATGAGAAATTAAAATTGAGGTAGAAAAACAAAAGTAAAACCTAGCAAATAGCATCGGCGATGTTTACGACTTTGTCCTTTCGGTAAAAACTAGTTAAAGTCGGCTTGTTCAGTGACTCCCATTATTGTCAACCGACCAGTTAGTAATCTATCTTTCGTTAGTCTGTTTGCTAAGTATAAAATGACCCCGGAAATATGGAGAGTCGTTTCGGAAACGAAGTTGAGAACATGAACGTCCTCGAGGACAAGCGCTTCGACGTCTGTTCAAGAGGTAAAAGGATGGAGGTAAAGAGAGGTTCAGGAGGTAAAACTTGATTTCTAGTGGATTAACATATCATATTCATTCTTCACTAGCTACTGCACGACGAGAGAACTTTTGACGTTTGCAGCAGTTTCTGTTGTTTTTAAAAAAACTGTATTCAGCTGTGATAGCTTGTTTTCAGAACAAAGGTTTCCGAAAGCATCATCACATTCACCATATATAAATCCGATCACATAACCATCCATCAACGACGGTGATGAGCTATTTGAAAACCAGAAGTTATTCTTCTATGACAAACCCGAAATGCTTATGAGATGAAAAAAGAAAACGTATTCGGAGGTCGTTAGATCTGAGCGATGCCCGCCGAAATCAATTCAGGATCTTCATCCGATGTTTGGTCGAGGACCACTAGGATTTTTTTCTGGCTTTTGATCGAGTATGAACCAGTAGAGCAGCACGTCGTTGGGCTATTGATTTCTAGTCGAATAAGAATGCGTAGTTTTCTTGTTCAGCAATCGCAGCACAAGAAAACAAAGCAAGAAGGAAATTCCTTGTCGCTTTGAACACATCACTCCTTTAAAGGCTCATAGTATTTTTCCAAATTGACCTTCTACATATATAGAAAAGAAGTTAATCGTAGAATCATTCCGAAGCAAAAAAGAACCACAGGTGATATAGTCTATCTAGTCGAATAGTGTTAAAGAAAACGAATTAGATCCAAAAAGACATAAGTTACGCTGTTAGATAAGTAGATAGGCTCTAACGTGCAATGTTTACTATGCCTTAAAAGAACAGGTGCAGCACAAGAAAACAAAGCAAGGAGGAAATTCCTTGTCGCTTTGAACACATCACTCCTTTAAGGGCTCATAGTATTTTTCCAAATTGACCTTCTACATAAATAGAAAAGAAGTTAATCGTAGAATCATTCCGAAGCAAAAAAGAACCACAGGTGACTTCTGTGTGATTTCCGACTTTTTCTGACAAATTTACGATCAATCGCTAAGCCTCAGGCAACAACAATGTTCGATTTTATGAAGTACTTCCACCAAGTCTTACTATGGTTCCTGTTCGAGTGATTCCGATAAATGGGAGAGCGAACTCAATTAAACCCAAACACGCTTGAGTCTATTCCGCTTTTGCACTCTTGTTGTTGTTGACTTGCTTACAAATAATGCTACTAATGAGCTGAAACTTACGAGCCTGAATTGATGAAGTGCATCGCTTGAAATCGCATGAATTCTTTCTGCGATAAAAAGATGAATCACTCCAGCAATTCGTAAGGTGGTGGTGGTGGTGATGATGGTGATGGTGGTGATGGTGGTGAGGGTGATGGTGATGGTGATGGTCGCACCTCCGAATAGAGGCTTTCTACTAAACTCCAAATAGCAAATGAACGTGGGCTGGAAATATTGTTGTTCCTTGTGTTTTTTACTGGGGAAAAGAATGGCCACCCTCGCTTGATTTGTTTGATTTCCATAGGACTTATCAAGTGCGGAACGACTTCCAAGAGCTATGGGCCTGCTGCTACAGTTTGCCGTTTACGTTAAAAAAAAAACATTGACTCCTTCCTTCCATTTTGTTTTTTTTTGTTTTCCTCTACTTGCTTATAAGTGCGCAGTGAGGTACTACAGAACCATTCACACTCACTACAACAATAATCACGACGGCCGTATTTAGGCATTTGTAAAAACTCAGGGAAGAATCATATGTTTTGGCGACAAACCACTAAATTTTTTTGAAAGCCAAAGGAATTGACCATTTGAAAGCGTGGATGATATTTAGACAAGCTGGTCCTCAAGCTCCAGTGGCTTAAGATAAAAACGATAAAGCTCTTGGCTCTGACCAATTCCTGACGGATGCGCCATGCATTCGATTTCAATAACCATCGTTTGGAGATGATTGGGCACCTATCTGACCTTTACAATGACTCGCGTGGCTTAGCGGTGTATCGAGCCAGTGCTGCTATCCTCCCACACAAGTATGATACCAATTTGCCGACGCCGGAGTGATGGAAGACTTGGTGGGCTGTAGGCGCTGGGATCGATTCCGCGTTTGTGTTGCAGGGCGCCTTCGATCACAGCGCCAAACGCACGCGCCTTACCACTTCCAGTAGCTTTGGAAGAGTTTTCCATAAGAAATCATGAAGAGTTTAGTTTCAAGAATCGTACTCTATAAGATACTCCTTTTGATATTTAACCATTATACTTTTTGAAACAAATTCTAAATATTACAAAGGCAAAGGCAATTACGACTCCTTCCAAACGCCTCATAAACCGTTTCTTATTAGATGCAAATTTTTTTTACCAATCAAAAGCCATTGGTGTAAAAACTTTCGATAACAAACATTGAACAGCGAAAGCAAGACTAAGTATGTTAGGCTCCGAATATAAATATTAGCATCTTACCGTTTCGACAACATATATGGAAAAAGTTTAACTGAATGTTTCTGCAATATATCATTTCATCCACTCCTTTAAAAAGTTCTTCATTTAGGTCGTGTAGAAGAGGAAGGGATAAATTGTTCAGCGTTGACCTACTCCTAAGGGATGCGCTATGCGTTCAATTTCATTAAGTCTCACTAGAGGTGATTGAACGCATATCTGGCATATACATTGACTTGCTACGCCCAAGTAATATATCAGTTCGCTGCTAGTATTCTCGCCTGGTAGCAACTTATCGAGGCTGGAGTGATGAACAGGCTTGGTAAGCCCGGGCCTGATCTAACGCCAATGTCCGTATTGCACGGCAGCTCTAACCACTGCGCTACACTATCTAGACCACCGTATATGAGTTCTACCGATGAATAGGTCCACTTCACTAGGGTCTTATCTGTTTTTACTAACAAATTCGTATGCTCTCAAACACGTCATCATCCGATTTCTTGTCGTTTTACAATCAACACAAATTTTGAAGCACCTCCAAAGTCGCCGACGAAATGGCCGATATCATGCGAGATTTTCTGGATGAATCAAATCATTGCAAGGCAAAACAATTTATCGGTCACAGACTGCGATAGAAACCTTTAAAGGGATGGTGCCCTATACTGTACAGAAGTGGAACGTTATTCGGTCGCAGTAATGAGACACACTTTAGACCTCGCGTCGATAGCCTTCAATGAGAAATACCACTAAAATCAAGGATGCCCTAGGTCATCAAACATGGAATAGCAAATCAGAGCGGAAAACCACGTCATTTTCCTGCCCAGAAAGTCATCGTCACACCATCCAAGTTAAGTGGTCTGCTTAAATTTTCCTTCAACTATTCGCACGTGAGAAGTGACGACTCTGTTCCAGATTTGAAGACTCAAAGTTCAAGCGTATAAATTATTCCCGAATGATACTTTAAGTCCAACTGTTTGCAAGCATTTGATAGATGCAATAGGCCATAACAATAATGATCTAGTTGCTTTAGAATATACTGTGCCTCGATTACCTGGTAGTTCAATGACTTGGAAGTTCGCCGACGATGAATACATGAATCTCCGAAAAGCACGGCCAAATTCCTAGTACTAGTAGCTTCTTGCAAACCATTTACCTAGATTTTTTCAGGCCTAAGCCTTCCATGTCAACGTCGTGACGTCGTCGTTCTCATGAATTCAAATCAATGAGACGATGCTACACAACTTCAAGAATCAAGTTTGTCACTGGATTGGATGTTCTGACTATACATAGGTATTGCGCTTCAAAATTCCAAATCCGGATACGAAGATAAAGGGCTTTAGTAGTTTCTCGGCCAGCAAAAGAACTAGAAGCAGCAGAAGCACATTTAAACAAAGTGAAATTGTATTTCGTACCGAAATTCACTGAAGAAGAATGAAACCATTCCCAGTGTAGCCCCCCAATTGAAGATACCAAGGTCTACCTTCGAATGAATTTATTGCTATAGAAGTAAGATAAAGCGACTGAAAAGAGCGATGACCGGCTCATCGACGGATTCGGGAAAGGCACATGATTCGAAATTAGCAAAAGTAAAAAACCACTCATTTATTATTGGGGCCAGTGTTGGAGAGCACCATTACATTTGTGCAATGGCTGAGTGGCAGAAGACCTTAGGGGAAGGGAATCTGGAACAATATTCACGTATTCACGACAGCGGATCGCCTTTATTGGATTGCACTTCATCAACACGGTAAATGGTGCTTCAACTGTATTCTAGTTGCCCTAATTGGTCTTAAATAATAGGATGTTGCTGGAGTTTGCATTTTAATTCGTTCCAAAATGATCACACATTTCACGTTCAAAACAGAGCCCGTTCTCTTCTGGTGCGGAATAGAGCAGCCATTTTGTCTATGAGTTGAGGTACGTGTTTGACTTTGCTGGTGCAAAGAGAGTATCTCTTCCCCAACATGCCCACCAAGTAGTTACTCTGCCGATGAAGTCAGGCTAATAGAACTTCTATGAATTTATTTGTTCTGGTGATTAACAAAGAGCGCAGAAGAGATGTAGCATCCTACGCCACTTATTAAGACCTATTCATCGGAAATAATTAAGCAACTGCACTAAACATCTTTTATAAATAGTTGGCGTCAGGAACAAAGTAAAACATCCAACGATGGTGAAAAACCTCCGCTTTAAGAAGCTGCACACGTCCTGAAACTAAAGGAAAAAAGCTTTCTATTGAAATTTTCACATGAAAGAGTGCGATTCGATAGTGACTAGCACATTCATTTTAACACGCTGCTGCACTACTTGTCTTCGTGACCGAACGAGAATGCATGGCGTATCCATCAGGGATTGATTAACGCCGAGAGTTTTATCCTTTATCCTTTATACTAAAGTTTAATAAAGAAAGCGCGTGTAATGCAGTTGATAAATCTGCCCTAAAATACAGACTGGATAGATCGCTGATTCTATCCCACACCACAGTCCCATCAAGCGTCTACTACCTCGAGATTGACGAATCACCACCATGAGACTTGCTTAGGAGGACAACAACACTAATCCGCCAAAGCGGTGGGCCAACACAAGCCATTGTATATTCCATAAATGAATTCAATCAGATCTATGAGGCTAGGAATGGAGTCAAATTCATGGCGCTAGCAACCGATGGACGTCGAAAGCTTTGTCCTTTGTTTTTATGTAGCACGACCTGGTCACTATTTCGTGGAATTCGTTTCAAAATGCCAATATGATGTTTTTGTAGCAGTCCATGCGTATAGCTATTATCTCAATCAAATCAAGGGTGATGAATGAAGTAATTCATTATAACTATCGATGCTCTGTGTGTGTAATGCATGGAGGCACCCTGCGATACACGTGTGATCGATCCCACGCCCCACGCTCACCAAGCATTCCATCTTTCCGGGTTTAGCAAATTGGTACCAGATCTGTGTGGAAGAATAGCAGCACTGAGTTGACATATTGGTACGCTACCGCAAGTCAGTGCATAGGACAAATATGCACCTCTAACGATGCTTGACGAAATCCAACGCATAATGCAAACCAGTGTGGTTGATCATTGCAGAACACTTCATTCTTTTTTGGTTTAACAATCGACAGTTTGCGGTCGGTGGTCTCCGAATCCGAAAACTTTACGGATTTAATCAACATGAGCGCAAATCCACCCAGCTTCACGACTTTTTCTTGTGCAGTGATTAATGTAATTACACACTAACACTAGCAAGAGGTGCTCGTGTAATGACCAATGGGCGAATTCCGTGCCAAAAGCACCCTCCAAAATCACGCCGCTCTCAGCTGGCTATAGGCGAGGGAGCGTCGGAACAGTGCAAAAATACACGACAATCTTTTTTAATCGGATTTTTCTAAGCAGCTTTGCACCTCATCAAGGAAAAAACACTTCGACGGCCTTGCGATCGAATTTTCGTAAAATCGAAGATAATAACAGCGTCTGCCGATTCTCTGTGTTAACCTCACAAAATTTCTTCGCAAGTGCTGTTTATACATAGTTAATGGGCGCAGCTCTGATAGTACAAGATTATATGGCAGCAGCAATTATAGATTTCGACCATCTATAGAGCACTGAACCACATTACTGGATGGAATGGGTGGAACAAAGTGCAAAAAATTTTCTTCTATTATACATGTTTAGTTTATGTGTGCAAACTACGTGGCGCGTGTAGCCCATTGACTAGGGCTGCTCTACGATACCCACGTGGTCGTTGGTTCGACCCAACACGTCGTGCTCACCAAGTCTTTGATCGGTTCAGGGTCGAAAAATTGGTCACAAACTTGTTTGGTAGAATAAAAGCACGATTTTATACATCGACAAGGTACCCCGAGTTATTGCATGGGTGAGATATGCATTCAATCACCTCTAAGGATACCTCATGAAGTCGAATGCATGGCGCATCCCTTAGAGAATGGTCGACGCTGAGGATTTTATTCTTTTATCGTTTATGCATACCATAGACCATATATATCTTCGTCTAATGATAACATTTCAATAAGTGGTTGTAAAACTTTTAAACCTTATTTTCGGCAATGTTTCAGCTCCTTCGACGTCTTCAGAGTCTGCGGCCATTCTAGTCGAATGTTCATAATCATTCCTTAATTATTAGGTTGCTCATAAATAAATGAGCATTTCTAAGTAGATTATTTACAATGCCATAACTTAGATCAATCCCATTGACGCGTGACTGCTAATAGCATTGATAAATAGAACTAGCTGAGAGGCAGACGAAACGAAGGACCCGCATGGTGTAGTGGTGGACGCGTTAGCCCCGAAAAGGGTAATAGCGCGTTCGTTCCCCACCACAAACACCTGCGCTCCGGAATTTTGCAAATACCAGCATCGTTGTGGTTGCATTTTGCATAATACCCTACCGTGAAAATTGTAATAAGCAGAGAATAAAAAGTTAACATTGTTATAACTTAATTCACACAATACTTTGTTAATCAAAATAAAAACCACTTAAATCTACACATTTTTAACAACAAGAAGTAAGTTTATTAATTTTAGTTGCACAAAATTCTGGAGTTCTGAAAGCGAAGAATTTGTTGAAGGCATTCTTTGCGTCATCGTAGTTGGTGAAGAATTTCTCGCGCAGGAAGTTGTCAAGGTTCTTGAAGAAGTGATAGTCGGTAGGCGAGGTCTGGTGAATATGGCGGATGGGACAAAGTTTCGTAGCCCAACTCCTTCAATTTCTGCAGCGCTGGTTCCGCAACGTGAGCCCGCGCGTTGTCGTGGGGATGGATTGGTTCTTTTCTGTTGACTAATGCCGGTCGTCGTTGTCGGAGTTTACGGCGCATTTCGCTAATTTGTTGGCAGTACTTCTCTGCAGTAATCCTTTCGCCCGGAATTAAAAAGTTGTGATGGATCAGCCCCGCTACAAACCATCAGACAGCCACCACTTTTTTTGTGTAATTTCGGCTTTGGAAAGTACTGTGGAGCCTGATCGCAATTTAACCACTGAGCTAAACGCTGACAATTCATTCGAGAAAAGGTCATTTTTGTTGCGCAGAATAAGAGCAGACGGCACTTCAAAACCGCGAGTTTTTTTCATTACCGTTTAATTGGTGCGGCATTCATTTGTCGGGTCTTTTGCCTCTCCTATGGGATTTAAGTAAGTGGAAATTCTGCCTATGCTTATGTCAATGTGTTCTGAAAGCTCTCGAACAATTGTTCGCATTTCTGCTTCCACTGATGTCTTCAATTAGTCGTCGTCAAGCTTAATGGGACTTCCGTGGCCTTCCTTGTCTTCGAGGTCGAAATCACAAGATCGAAATTTCCCGAACCATGTTCGCACTGTTGATTCACCAACGATACCGTCGCCTCAAACTTTGTTTCGAGCCGTCTCTGCTGCACTACGACCGAGTTTGAACTCATAAAAGAAATTTTGACGGAAATTCGTTTTTGACATCTAAAACTGCAAATCTCAAAACTGGTGAAAAAATTTCATTGTTCACAAAATATAAAAAAGTATAAAATCAGCTTTTTAATAATATATAATGCTGGACGGTAGAAGGAATATTTTAATCGTAGAAAATACATTAAAACAACAAATATTTAAAACCGCTCATTTATTTCTTAACAAACTAATACGATGGTCTTCGTAGTTGGGTTCAATCCAGTGGATTTGAACACCACCCGCATGAAGTGACCTCATTCCCTTGTAGCCTTTTATACAAAATAGTTTTCGATATATTTCGATGTACGGAAGATCAGCAATATTTGATATCACTTTACTCGTGCAGCGCTTCACTCCAATGGACTCAAATCATTGCGGCTCTAAAGAAGGCGATGGCACCCAAACGTTAGCCACAAATAAAAACGTGCTCCCTAATTCCTGCTAGCCGGTTAGAAAAAAAACATGGCAATTTCTTTTTCCCAAGTTAAGTAACAGTCGGCGCTGAAAACTGATACAAGAGAATGATGTATTAAAAACTTTTATGGCCGTGGACATATTATGCCAACTAAACAGAAACTACCTGTCTATAGAAATCTCGAAGTTCGTGTAGCTCAGTGGCATTCAATGACAGTCCCATGCAGCTCATCGTGGATAGGATGATGGTGAAAGCTTAGAACGTGAATCTGTTTGAATTGTGTATCAGTGAACGACGAGGATGCGCATGTGCTACTGTGACTGCTAGAAATGATGACCACGCCTTCTTCGTCTTCTGAAAGAAATCGAGAGGCTCGAGAGGATGAGAATTCGCGCTGAGAAACGACCAACGGCTAAAGAACTAATCTCAGTAATGCGCTCTATGGGTAAATGAAAAGGAAAGCTAACCGGTAGAGATGTACACATATATAGTATGGAATACATTAAGAAAGGCAAGCAGAACAAGAGCGGAAAACACAAAAAGACCAAACGGCGTTGGATGAATGGTTGGCTTGTTCCATCATCAATGTCTGAAGTGATGGAAATTTTTTGTGAACGGGGCACTAGATTTGAAAGGCAGGACTCGGCTCAGGAAGATCCAGATGCTTGCCGCTTATGCATTGCCGCCACAAAAGGCGAAATGAGTCAAGAAACGATGAGAGCGAATTCGCGACGCGCTATTGGCAGACATATTCTACTGAATAGATACTTTAAAACTTAAAAGAAAACTATGTGAAAAAATGATATGTCTATCTGCAAATAAAACATTTGATGCCGTGCTAAGATTTGCTATCCGCTCCGAATCCGATCATGAGCGGACTCTAATGAGCTCATTGCGATTTAATCACGTATTAGTAGTGCCAATTTAAAAGAAACGGAGAGCTCCAAATCATTAAAAAATATCTGTTATAAAGCAATCAAAGGTCGATCATAAAATTAGTCTTAAAAGTTAGGCCCTATCCGAAATAGCGTACTTAGAAATCAGACAAGAGACACATACGGTAAAATCCGTTCAGTTGGAGAATAATGGCTGCCTTCAATTTTAAACCACAATATCTCTGTGCACATTAAAACTTATTGGTTGAAATAAAAACTCTGGACTACAATTTTTTTGGCTACAGGCCAAATACTAGCTCATCTTACCAAAGTAAAATTTTGACTTTTTAGAGGATTTATGGGACATATTTTTCCCACGTTTTGGCTCATGCTTTCAAAAACTACTTCTGATCAATCGGAATTTTGTAGAGCGGGATGTGGTGCTGTTCACTAAAGTAGACTTTACGGTTGCAGCTTCCACCATTGTACTGGATATCTTAGGAAATGAGATTAATAATTTAATATTAACGAGATTATAACTTTAAATATATTAAGAAAATAGAAGGAAAGTACCATATACAATTTTAGTTCGTAATCCCTTAAGTACTCCAACCATTAAAAAATAGTCGTTTGTAGTCGAAAAAACGGTTTCGAACGTGCGAGGAAGAAAAGTTGTGCGCTAGAGCCAATGTGCATTTGAAAACGTCTCAGCCTTTTAGCTCTACTAAGAGCTAAGAGAATGGCATAGCATACGAAAAGCAAAGCTCCTCATACGAGCTCACAACGCCTTGAATCGCCTATGACGTCCATCCCGTGCTACGCCAGTCTTCCTCAGTGTGTTCTTAATCAGTTGTGCTCTCCAGCAATTCTTCACGCGTGTTTAAATTGAACAGTGTCCAGATGTTCTGAGCTTACAGATTCCAACTCAGTTTCGGGAGTAATTTATTTTAGGAGAACATTGTAGGATTTCAAGCTCAAAAAAAGTGCTATGAGCATTTTATTGCGAGAGAAACCAATGGGAATCCCATTTTGTTTTCCTGGGCACCAGGAACAGGAATTAAACGCTCACTAAAGAAAAGCATAGAGACGAAAAGTCATCTTAGGTGGAGAGGAAGAAAACACCATAGTTAGAAAATAAAAGTATGGAGCAACGTTCCAAGTACTTGGATATATACTCACCTACCCAAAATATTATGACGAAGAGAAAACTCGCATAGACAAACTACTTAAACCGGAATTTGACTGAAATTTTGTTCCATCTGCTAGACAATGGAGCTTCAGCTGTTTCATTTTCGTTCAGCGCTATGTTTTAGATGACACATCGACAACTGTGACATTGGTCATTAATCCTCATCAATTCGGTAGTTGTAGGATAGTATCAGAAGAAGAACGTAACAAATGACAGTCAGAAACGAGAAAAAGACGATCGCTGCAGTCTCTGCTCTGTTTCTATACCTCGACGGGCTTCTTATTCTTCATGAGTCGACGGCAGATTCGTTTGAGTCAGCTGGCACTCAAAGTGATTGCACAGCTAAATTCACACGCACACCACCTCAGCTGATTCCTAGTCGGACGCAACACAAGTGACGTAATGGATACTAACGAAATCGAGAAATCTCGAAGTTATGATGCGCCTTAAACATGAGGATAAATAACATTTAATCCGGCTAAAAGACAGAATGAGACCAGAACCCTGTCAAATGCAAAGGCAGTTCATAAGAGAACAACTACCTGAACGTCTGAATTCGCGATCAGGAACTCAAAAATGTTTAGTTTGACGAGTGCTCGGTTTTCTTGATAGAATTTTTTAGATAGAAATAAATAACGAAAGACGAGGTGTTTCGCCAAACTGCCAGCTTTCCTTATATTTCAACAAAGGGCTAAGGACCAATAATATTATTGTGGGTAGATGTAGCACTGTAGCTAGAAAAAAACCACATATGCATTCAGTTAGCTCTAACGAAGCTTAATGAATCCGATTGCATGGCGCATCCCTCAGAGATTGATAAACGCCAAACGCTTAATCCCTATAATATTTTTACGTTCTATAGCAGATCTTGCAATGTGGTGCAAGTATGTCCTAGCCACAGCAGCGGCCTTGGCTTCCTATCCCGTGCGTTCACTGAACTCCACCTTACGGCATCGGTCCATAACACTATTTGTGAAAGGTGAAGTGTTGAGTTCTTGTCATTCGTAAGGCAAAGCAATTCAGATAATAGTATCCAGTACTGCTTAAGTGGAGACAGTTCAGAGAACTCGTTGGGAAGTCGAACTCAAGTAAATGAATGCCGAACTCATAACTAATTTTGTTAATGTCTCTGCTGTACAACATAATTTCGCGCAGTAGAAAGTGCAAAGAGAGAAGACACCATCCAGCAGATTTTTTGCACTGAATGTGGTGATGGACCGGATGGTGCCGAGACGACGAAAGCCCCATGTCTCCGAGTAAAGTATCCATGTGAGAAAACGAATGCATTCCACAGAAAAGCATTGAGAGCAAAGCAATTTTCAAACCGGCCGTCATTTCACCTCGATAGCAAGATAATCAGCTTGTAATTAAATTGTTGAGTTTACAGAAGGTTGACAAACAGATTTACGCGGCTAACATTTCCACACTTTCGTCTTCACTGCTGATTATGACTCGGCCCATCGGCTCTGATGAAGACGAAGACGTCGAAGCGTTAGCCAAGTGAATCTGTTTATCACCCTCTTGTGAGCTCAACAATTTAAATACATGTATTGACAGCATATATAATAGGAATCATGTAAGGTAAATATTTTTCAAGACACGATCCTGGCCAAGAAACAAAGAGAGCCACCTCGTAATAATTGAAGAAATCTATCTCTCAGATTAACTTTTTCTCTTCTCTCAGGTCCTAATTTACTAAGTAAATCTGTTTATCACCCTCTTGTGAGCTCAACAATTTAAATACATGTATTGACAGCATATATAATAGGAATCATGTAAGGTAAATATTTTTCAAGACACGATCCTGGCCAAGAAACAAAGAGAGCCACCTCGTAATAATTGAAGAAATCTATCTCTCAGATTAACTTTTTCTCTTCTCTCAGGTCCTAATTTACTTCTTTGTCATACAAAGTGGATGACCTATGGTAAATGGAATGCTTTCCGCTGCGAAGTGAGGCATCTATACAGTAAGGTAGCGTTCCTAGATAACTTCTCACCGCGTTTAGTTGTGATTTTTAATCAGACAACCTAAAAGTGAACATGATTCTTAAATGCCTTGAAAATAAAACACGATCCAGAGAAGTCATGTCAGAGTAATGATTGAGGAAATATTGTGTAGTAAACTTGGAACGGCTCACCAACAAAACTCCTTTAAATTGCTCTGAAATTACGACTCAGTGTTCAAGGTACTTTAATAACACTTACAGTTAAAACGATGAAAAATGTGCTAAAAAGTTGGGATAAATTATAGACAACTATACGCACAAAAATAACCAGTAGAAACCCACCTGAAATAATAATAATTTTCATCATTATTATCTGCGTGTGTGGCGCAGTGGCTGAAGGCGCCATTGCGACACACACGTAGAGTCGATCTCCGCGCCCATGGCCCACCACGCCTTCCATCCCTCCGGGATCAGCAAATTGGTACCAGACTTGTCTGGGCGGATAGCAGCACTGGCTCGTCACATCGGTAGGCCACCTCGAGTCATTGTAAAGGCCAGATATGCATTCAATCACCTCCAAACGATGCTTAATGAAGTCTAATGCATACTGCATCTCTCACGGATTGATCAACGATCGAAAGCTTCACCCTTTTTCTATTATTATCTGCAGCTTGACAATTTGACAAAACGCTAGTACTCATAGCGACAATGAAAATAAGGGTTACTTTTAACGATTTCTTTAAAAAGAGCGTACTTTTAGCAAAAAGGCTCTTGACAGAGAATTTTTAAACGAGAAAAAAGAAGAAACAGAAGCTCATAGAGAAATTTAAGGCTATACTGTTTTTAAGTGCCGCAGTTTTTAGTTACTGTAATAAGCCAACTGAGCCATACTACAACGAAGAAAAACCGTGCCCAACTATTTGCTGCTGAACGTTCACCGATATCTGACAACTGGATTTAGAAGTGAAATGATGGTTTTTACAAGCATAATCCGAATGGCGACGGAATTGGACTTGTATGTGAACACTCACCATCAGAACGAACTGGCAATAAATCTTTTTGGGTAAAGTTCCTTGCTAGAATTCACACGTTTCTTGGAAAAGTGAATGAATTTGAGCTCAGTTCAATGCACATAAAATTACAAAAGGAGGTTGAAAAGATAAATGAAGCTTTAGACTACGAAACTTTATTATCGGAGCACAAAGGCATGGCTCTGTTGGATTGCGTCAACCTCAGCTGTGATATTTTGTCGGTTAGTTTAATGAAAATCAGTTCCATTAACATCGCTCGTAACTAATGGAATGCTAACTCTCCTGAGAGATGACGGCTAAAGTTCGAAAACCTATGAAGTACCGTGTTCGCTGGTACAATGAACCGACACAGCTCCTTAGTATCGCAAACACCATTGACAATTGTAGCAGGTCGGTAGAATTCTGTCAAACATCGGCGATTCGAATTCATTCCACGGTTGATGTCAATCGATGTAAAACAGAAGTCGCAATGTTTACCACATTTACTGATAAACATAAACATCTATGAAAGAAAATCGTGAAAAATCACCGCTTAATGAGCATATGACGCCGCCACGAAAAGGCAAAATCAGCAAGGTCGCTCAATAAGCTCAGTCACTGGAGTGAGAAATGATGAAAAAGGGAAAGCAAGGACGAAGTTCACATAGTCGTTTGGATTGCTGAAATTCCTCTTAGTTGTCTACCGTTGCTTCAGGTGCGTTCTTGGGTGAAATGCTGTATGTAAGGGGGTTTACATCTTAGCAGAATCTCCCATGTAGAGAAACCCGTCGTTTGCTTTCTCGAACTCAGCTTGAGGTAGACCAGTGCTACTAATCACCGTTGTCATGGTGGCAGACCAGTCGCAAGATGAAATAAATCACATTGATCCACAAACGCTGACGATTGCCTGTGTCGCCGACGAGAAAACGCTTCAACATTGGATTCTAGGAAACAGCAAATAACTCAGTCAGCAATAAACCGATCTCAATACTCCGCACACCGATTATTGCCGCCTACTACCGATGTATGGCTGTGAGACAATTGGAGGAAATAAAATCTCTGCTTACACAGGATCTCATTGAAGGCGGATCAAATAAACGCCCACACCTTGTCATGGAGAGTGTTTCTCGATCAGCACCTATAATTAGAGAACAGTCTTCCTTCGATCTTCTTAGAGACTCGAGACGGATTCCATGTCGTTGCCCTAGAAGGGCAAAATGGAGGAAGAACGAGGAGCAGCAATTATTCGTTGAGGAGGAGTTGTCATTCACGCAAGGAAAATTGCGTGTAGAAATGTCGGTGGCGTAATTTTCGTTGTACACCCGTCTGTTATGCATCAAGTCGTAATGTCATCAACTGCTATTCATCATTCATTATCCCACTGAAAGAAGTAAGACACAGTTTAAAAACTAGATAAATGGCCAACTGCTTTCAAGGTGGAATCACTATCGCTTTTCGAGAGAGTAATATGGTACAACCAGCTGGACAAGCAGAGTGCTGTTGCGTAAATGAAATCTCGTGTCACAAAAGTTTGTCAGGAATACCATCTGCCCCTTTTGTCAATTATGCAAAACCGTTTGACAACATCGAACTACCTCGAACGTCATATTCAAGAGCTCTGGCTTAATGCTGCCGTAACTGCACTAAAAAATGCGGCTTCTTCGTCGAGTCCTTACAATCCCCATGGATAAAGAGGTAAGACATACACTATCTTTCAGTAGTTGTTAACAGCTGCATTGCAGTGAATAATGAAGTCACTAGACCGGGACGATAAGGCATACGCACTGATGGCGAATTCCCGGCAAATCTGGGTTTTGCTGACAAAATCCTCATTGTTTCGCAAAGCATCATTGAGCAAGAGAGACGATGCTTCATGAGCCAAACCAAGCAGAAAAAGCATTGCAGTGCAAATAGATAGAAAGAAACCCAGATCATGAAAAATCCATGTTTCGAAAGTGAAAAAATTGAATTGGTTATTTTTCTGACTATAAATAACACATCGTAGGTGTGCTTTCGCATATGGATAACAGCGCCCAAAGAGGAATCACACAGAAAACGGAATGTAGCATGGGTGTGTTCTCAAAGAGGTTACCGAGAAGGAAAAGCGGCAAGAAAACCTTTTTGGCTGAACGCTCGTCGTAGCGCTCCTCTATACTATAAGTAACATGGGATAACACCCCAGCGAGCTCTATGACTGTGTCCTTTGAGCTTTTGGAATATAACCAACTTACACAACGACAAGTGAGACACTCAATTTCAGATCTTCAAACATCATCCGATATTAGAAGCCCAAAAAAAGTACGCATTAAAATTAAAAAGTAAATAGGCCAGTTATACAATAAAGAGAGTTGGGAGGAATTGATGAAAAAGAACGTAGAATGGACCGAAAGTACATGGCAGGAAGAGATGGCTATGACTCATATTGGCCACGTATGCAGGTGGAAACAACTAGTGGATCACCGAATTGGCCTCCTGGATTAGGGGCGATGCCTCAACATGTTCGAAGAGGATCACCACACTGACGATCTTCACGCGGGAAGGATCACCTGTATCACCTGTAAAGTGATTCGAGCGGACGCCAGTAATTCTTCCATTTTTCCTTGTCGCACACAAGAGTAGCCCAGTGCTCTGCTACTCGCTCTAGGCACTCGTCGAGCATCATATATTTCTTCTAGGCTTTTCGTGAAGAACTCTGACCATCGGGTCGGTGGTCTTCCTGCAGTACGTTTGACATCCCGAGGAATCCAGTCACTGATTGCTCTTGTCCATCGGTTGTCATTCATTCGCAGTATGTGTCCGGCCCATCTTATCCTTGACTGTTTGACCTACAGAACGGCATCCATGTTTTTTGATCGTTGACGCAGGTCGGAGCTTCGGATTCCATCCCTTGCTGGTGTGAAACGGGATACTCCTAGCATCGTCCTATCGACTGCTCGCCCGATAACGCTGAGTGATCTTTCATCCTGCTTACGTAGCGACCAAGTTTCTGACGCGTACGATAGGGCAGGAAGTACCGTTGAGTCGAAAAGGTAGGCATGGAGTCGGATGTGCTTTGTTCTCTTCACTATAGCCTTGATGGGCTTAAAAGCTATCCAAGCCGTTCGTTCCCTTCTGCTCAGCTCTGAAGCTCAGTCGTTCATCATATTGATTTCCCGACCTAGATAGATATAACTGGAGAGATATTTCGGAGATATTCGATCCGTTGAGCGTGAATGGGGCATACAAAACCAATCCGTTCTTCATGAACATCGTTTTTGTGAGATTCCTTATAACACCAAGCATGAGCCAAGCGGAACGTATGCTTGCCGACTTCGATAAAGCCTGTGCAAAGATTAGTCCTCGACTAAATCTCACAAAAACGAGAAGGATAGGGGTGGAAAACGTGCTGGCCGCTGTTCTACTTAAAATAAGCCATTTAAGTGGGGTAGATGAGAGCAATAAACAAATATTGTTCTGTGAATGTGAAAATAACAAGCTGTGTCAACGAGAGTGCACTGATTGATTAGACATCCAGTGAAGACGTCGAAATCTAATCACGACAATTGAGAAAGGAGGCACGGCTTCATCCAACAGGGTGATCAGCAAAGATAACAATTTCGCGTGGAAATACACATACACTGACACAGGGCAAAACTTTGTAATTACCATGGTTCCTCACCACTTGGACAAGAAGAAAAGTCACATTCAGTTAATCCAAACCACGACGGAAACGCTATTTTTAGTTTTTACCTTTCTTTCGTTAGTCTTTTGGTTTTTGTTTTCTCCTTGGATTTATAGCCGGCAATACATCGTTACACTTACGACAATCCATTCCAATACAGCCGCATTAGAAAAAAGAGCTTCAAAACTTAGAATTCTTAAAGAAGCTAAAAGGTAGACAAGCGGGTTCCGTGTGACGAGAACGATTCCTAGAAACTGGGATGCCATTGGAAACTGCAGCCAATGTCGAAGAAGAAGCAATGATTTTTTTTGCGATTAGAATCTAAAATAATAGTCACATAAAAAGTGGGAACAACGCCGTAAAATCAAATTAGTCTTCTTGGGTGTTCGCTAATCTTATTGGGTTTGCGAGGATTCCTCGATGTGGTTTTGCAGAAATGTCGTAGACTTAGGATTTCAGCGTTCTCAATTCTGTTACTGACAAAGTCAATATGCGAGCTTAGTCAATCAGGAAAAAGACAGCGAAACATAATCAGATAACATCCACTTTAGGAAGAGGGGCGAAGGCAGAAATTATGATCCATTGTAAGGCATAGTTAAAAGTGGTGCGTATGTCAGAGGTGTAAACGAAACTGAAGTGCTGATCAATTTCCACGGCGAATCATCTGTCGCTACATTTCTGCTACGTCTGTAAACTCACGAATCCAGTGAATATATAGATTTTGCCTGTAGAATCACATCTGTAGCGAAATGAATGAATAAACCAGCGCGTCACCATATGTAAACAGGTTAAAACTGACAGAGCTCTACTGTTCTGGAAGGATTGAAAGCATGTCTAGGCATTCACCGACCGTGTACAACAAAAAGACACTGATCTAATTTACTACTCCATTAAAACTGGACAAAAAAACCGTAGCGGGTGTTCTACACTACAAAAGGCGAATGACAATTTATTGAAGAGAGTGTTCAATTGTGGCATTTAATTAAATGCAACTCTGTTGTCGTCCGACACCGAGCGGCTCCTGTCTCTCATTACGGCCGAACACGTGAGTCGAACCCGTACATAGAGCTGACACTCAGTGTTTTCAATGGTCAAAAAATAAATGAATTGCTGATTAAGACATTTGAACACTCAAATAACACATCTTTGGATCGACAAACATAAGGGCCAAGAAAGTTCACCGGCGTAGATGAAAGTCTTCGCAGCCAACACAACTGCTTCTGCCTCCTACACGATTCAGCACCGCATAAAAGCGACGTGGCAGGACAGAATCTCTCAATTGAATAGGATTCCGTTATGCGTTCCAGTACTCAGCTGCACATCATATAACGTGAAGAAAGCGAGTTTTGCTGCACAAGTGATGGATTACTATGAGAAAGTCGTCACAAGCAGACGCTTAGTGCCAACAAAAAGCCAACTTCAAAATGCTTCTAAGTCTCAAACCAGAAAAATTTTCATCATTGGAAGGCTTCTGACGAAACAAGAGGGGGAAAGAGAGAAAGTGGCTTAACAAATTTAGCCAGATGATTGCAAAAGTTCAAAAGGCTCTGAAGCCTGTATTAGCGTTGGTGCATAAAAAATGGATTAGCCGCTCTCCAATGGAACGAACAAAGGCCTCTAAATCAACGAAAAAACACTCGGAAGGGTACTATGGAGCCCAGCATAACCAATTGTTCTCCTCTGAATATTCTGATTTTACATAAATGAATTTCACTCCAGTAAAAAAAAGAATTAGTCCACTAAAAATCCACTTTGGTGAATTCAGTGGCGATCTCCATTTAGTAGAACAAAGAATAGAGTGCTAGCCCGGATTGTTCCACAGTCGGCCATCGTCTTAATGTTCGACGAACTTCGCGACGACATACGGCGCCGAAGAAAAAATTCGCCCATACACCTTTTAAAAAAGAGGTGAACGTTAAGATGGCGGAGAAAATGGGATGTTTCTTAGACTTGCTTTTCTTCCAGTTCAGAAAACGGTACGATGACTGACGTTTCAGCGATTTCGCCTCCCTCAGAGCCTGGACGTATTTTATGTAACAGTGGCCTTACATTGATTAAAATATTTACAGTATTAATGAAGATCAAACCCAAATAAACGCCATGTTGATCAAAAGGACAACTCATCGTGATGTTACGAGTGGGACTAGCCGCATGTTGTTTATGTGGGACGGCGAGTGAGACCCAATTAGGGGTCAAAAAAACATTTTCAAATAAGGCACTGGATCAAATGTGATACTGAGACATTCGTCTTTCCGGTTCATCTTTGGATTTTTGAAAATTATCCAAAACCCCTCATCAAGAGCCTTGCGCGGTGATGTTTTTGATTCCTGCGCTAAGATCTGGACATTCACTGCAGAATCATCGTCGTTATGCTTTTCCTTTTTTCTTCTCCTGTGCAAGTATTTACAGCGGCTCGGTACATTTTTCTGATGAGTGCTTTTTTCATGTGTGAAGGATGAGAGGAGAGGTAGTGCACTAGTATATTTCTACTACTTGGCTTACGATACCATTTTGTTGTATAGCCACTTTTTGAGAGCTTTATTTGGGTGCTTTTCTTCAATAAGCACAGACGAGGTTGTTATCATAGAGTTTACTATGATACAATAACTGACGTTTCGGCGGTTTCGCCTTCTTCGGAGTCTGGAAAGTTCAAATTGGGATGCGATCAACTCAGCCGAACACTTTCAAAACAGTAGCAGATAAAACCTATCACCTGTATCACCTGTGTCACCTGTAGTCCCGTTGATCGTCGAGTGACTTGAGCGGGCGAAAGTAAATCCTCCATTTTTCCTTATCGCGTTCAAGAGTAGCCCAGTGGGTTCTCCTCGCTTTAGGGACTCGTCGAGCATCATATCTTTCTTCTAGGCTTTTCGTGAAGAACTCTGACCATCGAGTCGGTGGTCTTCCTGCAGGACGTTTGACATCCCGAGGAATCCAGTCACTAACAGCCCTTGTCCATCGGTTATCATTCATACGCATTACGTGTCCAGCCCACCTTATCTTCGACTGTTTGTCGTATAGAACGGCATCTTTGATTTTCGATCGTTGACGTAGATCGGAGCTTCGGATCCCATCCCTTATGCGAAACGGGAAACTCCTAGCATCGTCCTTTCGACTACGCGTTCGATAACGCTGAGTGATCTTTCATCCCGCTTACGTAGCGACCAGGTTTCTGACGCATACGTTAGGGCAGGAAGAACCGTTGAGTCGAAAAGGTGGGCACGGAGTCGGGTGTTCTTTGTTCTCTTCACTACATCCTCGATGCTCTTGAAAGCTGCGAAACGGGAAACTCCTACCATCGTCCTTTCGACTACGCGTTCGATAACGCTGAGTGATCTTTCATCCTGCTTACGTAGCGACCAAGTTTCTGACGCGTACAATAGGGCAGGAAGTACCGTTGAGTCGAAAAGGTGGACATGGAGTCGGATGTTCCTTGTTCTCTTCACTATAGCCTTGATGGGCTTAAAAGCTCTCCAAGCCGTTCGTTTCCTTCTGCTCAGCTCTGAAGCTCATCATATTGATTTCCCGACCTAGATAAACATAATTGGAGCATT
>MQTX01000102.1:790715-802716 GCA_009735665.1 Angiostrongylus cantonensis
GGAACAGCATATCCATCCTCTTTTATTCCATAAGACGGAAGATGGACGTGGCTATCGAAGAGATCTGAGTAGTAATCGTGGATGATTTTCTCCATTGCCTTTCTGGACGCTGTTATTGCTCTGTCTGGGCGTCGGAGTGCAATCATCTTGGTCTTGTAATCGGCGAAGCTTCGGCGGGCTTTGCGAATGCTTTTCCCAGCCTCTGCAGCTTCGACCATTACTCCTGCTCTTCTCTCTTTAAGATCTTTTTTTATCGTCAGTCTACATTGTTTCGCAACCTCGGATGAAACCTAACAAATAAATTTTTATTCGCATAAGAGACAGCTTCATTTAAATACCCACCGTTTATTTCTTGTAAGTATCTAAATTAGTTGGTGGATAGCAGTCGCACAGAGTACTACATGTGCTAGGACTGCGCCTGTGTCAGGTCATTGGATTAGCCTGAAGTATGGCTCCAGGTCACGCGTGATGACAAAACACTCCTCCTTGCGGTTCATTTTTGGATATTTGGAATTGATCTAAAACGCTTCAAGAGTTTTACGCGCTGATGTTTTCGACTCGTGCGTGAGGATAGTGAGCCAAGCAATAAGAATATTGGCTCATTACCTCTCCTCTCATTCCTCACACACTAAAAGGGCGCTTAAGAAATATGTTTAAAAAATTATAAGAAATACGTTTCGAACCGCCGCCAACGTGTGCACAGGAAGAAAGCAAAGGGAAGAATCTTCGAAACTGGCGGGCCAAATAGCCATTTCAAATGGTTACGAAACTGTAGCTTCTCGGCATAGGCATAGAGGAAAAACTACGCCCCAAAGCGATAATTCTAGCGAAAACAAGGCCCCGTTCCTCTTGACCTTTATTTTAAACGAAATAAGTGCAGCCATAAAACGTTGCTTAATAAGAGCCGGTCTAGAGAATTTCGTAAGAGTGATAGAAATACCACCGGACACTCTAAGACGCCAGCTAGTTTGCAACCGCCTATGTATAACCAAAAACTGCATAATTTGCTCTAACGGTAGAGACGGTGATTGCATAAGTTCGGGTACAGTCTACCTGCTATCTTGTAAAGCGTGTGGGGACGAATACGCTGTCGAAAAGGGTAGACCACTCTGCGTCCGTAATAAAAGAACACCTAGTCGGTAAATCTAAATTAAAACCGAACACACCACTGGAATCGAAAACATCAGCGCTTAAAACTCTTGAAGCGTTTTGGATCAATTCCAAGAATTCAAAAATGAACCTCAAGGAGGAGTGTGTCTTGTCATCACGCGTGACCTGGCGCCATACCTCGGGCTGATCCAATGACCTGACACAGTCACAGTCCGCGCCAATGTAGTACTTTGTGCGGCTGCTATCCACCAACTAACTTAGATACTTACAACAAATAAACGGTAAGTGTTTTAATGAAGCTGTCTCTTATGCGAATACAAACTTATTTGTAAGGTTTTATCTGCTAGGATTATGAAAGTGCTTGGCTGAGTAGATCGCATATCAGTTTGACCCTTCCAGGCTCTCATTAAGGCGAAACCGTCGAAACGTCAGCTATTGTATCCTAATAAATTCTATAATAGCAACCCTGTGTGTGCTTGTTGAATAAAAACATTGAACTATCAATCAATGCCGAGGTTAACAGAAAGTCGGTCTTGGGAATTGCTTTATTTGGGTGTTTAAGAATGGAAGCCAGTTCTCGATCGGTTTTTTCCGTATCAAATTTACATACTATGTCTATTTAACAATGCAAAGCACTCATCCTTTCCCTTTGGTATGGAACAGACGATAAAGCAGTAGTTTATGTATCGACAGTAAAGTAAAGGCCTGCGATCGAGAACTAAATCTTCCACCTTATTCGTAGATGGAATTAGCGAATCCTCTAATTTGCTCAAAATACCTTCCCGATCTCCTAAGGATTGAACAACCAAGACGCTGTTTTAAAAGAGTCATTGGTTGTTGAATCGACAAGCCGTACATTTTTATTTTCTTTTCGTGCTCTACGAGCAGCTCGAGTAAGGCTTGCATTGCGGAGTCATTCGACACGTTGGTATAAAGTGAAGCAACATCGAATGTCTCCATTACATGCATGCTGTTTGGTTGCGCGCACCGTAAGTGGTCTAGAAATATTTTAGTGTTAGGTAGATGGGTTTGAATGAATTTTGGTAACTGGGTCAGGATAAGGTTTACGAATCACGTTATTCTCTCTGTTGTGTCGCCTATACAAATGATTAGGTCTAACTTTAAATGATGATGGGCCGGTGGACGCAATATTATCAGATGAAGTAAGCTTATGTGTCTTGAGTAATGAGCAAGTAAAGGACAGGGCAAATTGGATAGTCACTTTTTACCTAACAAGTGGTTGAAGGCTCTAAGCCCTCTGCCCTTGACTTGAGCCGCTCCCTATTTAATTTTTGGTACCTACTTCCATATTCAGAGGATTGTCCATAGAGATAAGCATCGCTGAGGTGTTTCTTTTTTATTTAAACATCCAACTGACCAGGAATAACTACAAATTCCTCACCTTTATCACTAATAGATAGATGGGTAGATTTTGAGTTAATAAGCTATGGAATTCGGCACATTCCATGTTCTCGCACGTGTAAGGCTGAAGCTTAATTTCTTGTGCCGGTAGTGATTCAATATTTGGAGAACTTCGTCCGAGAATAAACAGAAAGCCGGACCAATTTCGTCATTTGATTGCTCGTGCCCACAGAAATCCCGGGGAAAAGGTATTGGTGGTAATGCTTCTCTTTTTCTTTTGATACCTAATCTTTCTAGTCTAACCTTATGATGCAGTTGGTCCAAAAGTTCATGTATAAGACTGAATGTGATGCTGTGCAGGACTGTTTTGGAAATGAGTTGATTAGGTGTAAAACTCGGACCCAATTCCAATAGTGAACGCGCGCTTTCCGGAAGTGCTGTGCTTCGCAACACAGTAACCTCGGATAGTTTAGGTGCGAAAACTATTTCAAAGTTATTCCTTAAAACATGGCTAACGGTGATGTTGACTTATTTTGATCTTTTTGGCCGTGATGGATCTTCGAACTTTTTCTTTAGCTTATTCCTAATATCACACCGAATCTTCCACAAATGGGTATAGACCCAGCCACTATTCTTTTCCAGAGATTCCTCTCCAAATGTTGAGCACAGTAGTTTTTTTTTGTGCAAACGTTTGTTTACTTGAAGTAACTTTTAGTTCGTGTGCATCGCTATGAAATAGATAATAATTTTATTTCGACGCTCAGCATTTGTTGAGAATTCTCCGATAAGCTGCATACTTCGTATGATTTCCTATGCTTTATAAATTAGGGATAATTTGATATTTTAGGCAGCGACGGAGAAAGTGGGTTTTTTTATCGCATCAAGACGATTTTTCGTCTAAGACAAAAGGAAGCGCTTAACCTGCCACGAAAAATAGCCACTTCTAATGGCTACGAAGTAGAAGCCACTCGGATCAGGCAAAAAAGTAGAATTGTTCTCCAAAAATAACGTTTCGAACTTAAGTAAGATCCCAAAATAACCTACGCCATTAAGAACTGCTTAATAAAAGTGGTCCTGAAAATTATGTGGTAGTAACTCACCTTTCACCCACTACCCTATGCCATTACTTAGCCCACAACCGCCTCTGTGATCGTTTGTGCGGCTCAGAAAGTTGCAAGATCTGCTCTAACGGGATAGACGGGGATTGCATGAGTTCAGGTATAATAGTTCAGGTATACTTGATCTCATGTAACGCATGCGGTGAGGAATATATTGGGGAAACGGGTAGACCACTTGGCGTCCGCATAAAAGAACATTTGGATGGGAAAGTTAAAATACGCCAAAACACTCCTCTAAGGTACGCATAGGGCACGAAGGCGATGATTTTGAAGTGACTGTGCGGATCCTAGCGCATGAATCAAAAACGTCAACGCGCAAAACCATTGAGGCGTCTTGGATAATTTTCAAAAATCCAAAGATGAACCGGAAAGACGAATGTCTCACTATCACATGTGATCTGGTGCCTTATTTTAATGTGATCTTTCTGACCCTGGATGGGTCTGGCTCCTTGTCCCATATGAGCAACAAGTGGGCGGTCGGTCCCACTCGTAACAGCACGCTGAGTAGTTTTTGATCAATATGGCGTCTATTTATATGCTAGATTTTCATCAATACTATAGATATCATGCCTATTATAAGGCTACTGTCACATAAAATACGTCCAGGCTCTAAGGAAAGAGGAACAACGACAACGAAAAGTGGTATCAACTCGCATCAGCTCAAGAAGATCAGTTCATAAAAACATATAAATAAATATGTCAACCATTTATGCCGAGGTTTGTAGAAAGTCGATCTTTCGAATTACTAGTTACTACGAATGTTCACCTAGTCTCCAACGAAAAGCGTTCTCTGCTTTGAAACTTAGCAGTGTTAAGTAAAGCTCTTGATCCAAATGAGGCTCGTTAGCTGCATAAAAATGATGTCATCAACTGTCAGTGCGCGAGAGAACTGATAGTACTATCTGCCACTTTTGTATATTTGATTGAAAACTAATAACTGAATGGAAAGTAGATACGTGAGTTCTGAGGAAAAAATCTTCACATTATTTTCAACATTTTGTTTACGCCATTTCCGCTGATGGATCAGAGGGACACCTCGAAGAGTCACTGATTCCCACTCTGAGCAGGCTTTCCAATCTAAAGTCTCAGTTTTGTGCCAGCTCCCATTCCAGCAAAAATGGTCAATAGTTCAACCGTCCTTACCAAGCCAATAAATCAACTGCTCTCACCACCTTGTTAATAAACACTGCCCTCCTGGCCGTCTAAATTCGCTTCAAAAATTTTATTTAAATCATCTATAAACGATTAAATACGAATTTATTCAACGACCAGTCCCTCCACCTATGCAGAGATGACGGGCACGAATCGAACGCACCGGATAAAATCGCCGCCTCAATGAAGACGACGACCCTGGAGATGCTTCTTCTACTAAACGAGGTTGACCGACGTCGTGTAAGCTGTCTTCTCCATCGGTACACCCAATCAGAAAAAGATAGCAGACGGAAGAACAGCGTGCACAAGAATACAAGGACAATGGAAATATTACTTTGAGAAAGACTCGATCATGAAGAGGTTTTGAGCATATTAAATACCAATACTGATAAGCCATTAGCGTGTCCTACTTCGCTCGCCTCATATTACTCGATGGGTGTTCGCGGCATTCATGAATGTGTTGGAAATGAGGATATGCTCACATATAGTTACTTTCTAGTTCTCTTTCCTATTTTAAATCGAAATAACTTGTAAGAGTGTCATCATTAGAAATACTAGAAGAAGTACTTGGACTTTTCAGTTGTTAGTCGAGACAAAAAAATAAAATTATTGATAAAGACATGAGAGAAAGGCAAGAAACTCAAAAAGGTGGTCAGTTGCTGACTAATTTATGACGAATTTCATGACGTTGGATATTCGCCGAATGACGACTTCATCTGATGACCCAAATCATCGTTACGAAATCTCGTCATATTAAGACTGCACTGGACCTACGTCCTCAGCAAAAGCGTTTCTGGACATGAGTCGTTAAATTTTGCTTTAATTAACGAGTGAAAGAACCCACTAGCACATAAGCTTTTTAAAAAAAAAAACCCCATTTCGCTGGTCTACTGTACCCTTTCAAGTTGAACCTATTCAAAAAGAGGCCAGCAAATACCGTAATTTCCGCATATCGCGCTTAGCAACGCACTGAGCAATAGCTATCCATTCATAGTTTTCGTATAATACTATAGGGATAGAGAAGGTTTAAGCATCGAATTTCTTGTTCTTATGCAAAACTACTCTGGAAAAAATAGCTGAAAGACCGCGTGTGTCTTTCATGTTGCTTCGAGGTGTATAAACTTCGATTGCTTGGGTCCGAACAATATATGATCCAAACCATGTAAAAAATGTATTTTCATGTACGCCTAGAAGGGCCAAGATTATTCACTGGACAGTGTAGGGACGAACCGAAAAGATAGGAGAAGGGAAGGACAAGAAACTCAAAAAGGTGGTCAGTTGCTGACTAATTTATGACGAATTTCATGACGTTGGATATTCGCCGAATGACGACTTCATCTGATGACCCAAATCATCGTTACGAAATCTCGTCATATTAAAACTGCACTGGACCTACGTCCTCAACAAAAGCGTTTCTGGACATGAGTCGTTAAATTTTGCTTTAATTAACGAGTGAAAGAACCCACTAGCACATAAGCTTTTTAAAAAAAAAACCCCATTTCGCTGGTCTACTGTACCCTTTCAAGTTGAACCTATTCAAAAAGAGGCCAGCAAATACCGTAATTTCCGCATATCGCGCTTAGCAACGCACTGAGCAATAGCTATCCATTCATAGTTTTCGTATAATACTATAGGGATAGAGAAGGTTTAAGCATCGAATTTCTTGTTCTTATGCAAAACTACTCTGGAAAAAATAGCTGAAAGACCGCGTGTGTCTTTCATGTTGCTTCGAGGTGTATAAACTTCGATGAAAATCAAGAAAAAAGTCGTGCGAAGCTGTCTCTTTTATGGTTCATATAGCTCAAAGTTGTTAAGATTCTTAGGACTCCAATTCTTCTATTGCTTTTCGTGAACGACAGTGAACAAGTGAGGCGCTCTGGTGGAGATACTCGGCCTTAATTTATGGCCTCCACTGCGCCGCAAAAATGTGCAGCCATCAATTTTTTTTCAATAATCAATAAATACTTGAAAAAACAAAAAACATGTTATCGTCGTGAATAGCCGCGAAAGCTTTTCTATTAAGCATGAAGATTTTCAAAAGAAAAAGAAATCTTAGAAGTACGAGTGTGAGGGCTGGGGGACATTCGTTACGATAGTTGTCGAAAAGGCCTAAATTGCACAAAAACAGGAAAACTACCGGAAAACTACGTTGAAGGCGAAGCAAAAGCCGCATCAAGGAAAGTTGAAGAACCGATACCACACGCTAGAAGATGCTATAGGTACGTAATTCTGCATCTAATAGAACGATTAGTGATACATTCCAACCACCATTCATAAACCATCGTAACCATGTTGATGAACATCTAACTGCATCTAACTGACTCAATGGGTGAAAGAAAGTGAACTAGTAGAACAAAAATAGATTTTCGAGTCCTGCCACTAATGGTTTATAGCTTCATCGTGGTCTGGAGTTAATGCCGTGGTCCCGGGTCGAACTTGTACTGTGTACATTGTGTAAGGACGGATCCACCAGCAAAGTATTCCAAGCCGAAAATGAGCTAGACATTTCCACCCGAAAGCTCAGTTTTGAGTGCATTATTGTCGGAAACCATCACTTGTAATTGTAACTTACAGGCCTCATTCGATGGCCAAGTAACGGCTACTGTAGTAACAAATTAAACAAGTTTTGCCATGGCGATTTTCTAAGTGCATGGAGGAAAAATCTTGTCAAGCAGCTAATTAGCAACCAGGTGAAAATTCTGCCTAGACCAACAACGTCCTTCATAACCTGCTCTTTCAGTTAAAATCGTCTGTCCAGAAATCAAATATCTATTCTAGTGGGTGGCCGACTTTGTTACTACGCGGCGACGTGTTCATTTCAGCACGAAACCCTCGAAGCCGCTGGAAGCGTGGCGCCGTGGGCACTACTCCTAATTTCCGGTGCATTAACGAATCTAAAAGATGCGGCCAATGTGAAGTCATTATGTGGTTTGCTTTCACAGTAATAAAAACGAGTACAATGGCCTCCTATTGAATCGGCTACGCTACGACTGCATGGCGACGACGCCACGCTGCTGTTGTACGGAAATGAGATGCTGCAGAGGTTCCTGAACCATTTGCACCTCAGAACGAGTGTTTCATAGATAAACATATGCATATAAAACTTATTAGCAAAGCTTTCACTTCGGTAGACCATTTCAAATCCTGCTAAATGTTCTTCTTGATAGTCAACTTTCGTCTGCAACGTTCAAAACGCACGAAATCAGCCAACTAGACTTCAAATTGTTGATTTGCATTAATAGCAAGGCATCCGCCCACCCATAGCCAAAGTATAAGCTTCAATCAATAGGTAAAATTCCCATGGTAGAAGCATACTTTAAGAAGATTGATCTCCACCAAGTGTTGTCCGCTATTCCTTTTTCATCATCGAGAACGAAAAATGCTGTGTTCAACGCCCATTTAGAAAAGCCGGTCAGCATTCCTAAGCACTTCTTTTACAAATGAAGGATAAATATGAGAAAAATTTGCAGCTAAAATCGATGTTGACCCAGCTGCTGACGTAATATGACAGAAAATCATACATGACTATCACGTATGATAGCGCAGCGTTGGAGTAATTTGTAAGCTGTTTGTATCACCAGATAGAAATCTCCAAATTCTCTTCACGACATTGTTTCTCGCGTTTCTTTTTTCTATGAAAACTCATTTAGCTGGAAAATAACAAAAGTAAGGATGATTTCAGTTCTATTACAACTGAATGTTGGGATCCACACTGTATGTGAACTCAGACTATGTAGAATAAAACTAGTAAGATAATGTAAACTTTTTTATTTACTGCCTATTACAATTTTTCACGGCAGGGTATTATGTGTGATACAACAACAAACCACAATGGTGCCGACATATTTGCAAAATTCCAGCCCGTAGGTGTATGCGGTGGGGAACGCTATTTGCTATTTCCGCTATTTCCCTTACCGGGGGCGAACGCGTTCACCACCACATCATGCGGATCCTTCGTTTCTCCTGTCTCTCAAACAGTAAGATACTTAATATAGAGTGGTCTTCATTTAACACCGATACGGATAAACAATGTTATTTTTTTTTATTAAAATGCATGTAAATGTCGATACAAAAAGATAATAGGTCGGATCTGTGGAACTCAGCAACTGAGAAATACTACACGTATTTCTCTCAAGGAACTTTCGCTTGCAGATACAGTGGCTTGACACTATGTTCACCTGAGTATTCGAACATTTGAGGCGATATTTCTAAGTGCACTCTAAATGAAGAAGTAGCACCCGCTGTGATCAGATGGCAAGCCATTATTTCGCTATAATGTGGGAACCCTAGGAAAACAATGTCCATAGGGAAACAGCAAGAACAAAAGTGGTTTTGACAGGTGTTCACGTAGCTCACTACAGCCTCACCGACTCTGCGGAAGACCTATGACCGAAGTGATGCTCCAATATTTGGGTTCTTATACGAAAGTTAGCTTCATTCTTCGTCAGAGAGACACCACCACGATCGGCATGAAAAGTGCCAACGATGGCCGACTTAGGAAGAATTTTTGTGCTCTAATGGTACTTCCTACAAGAACTAACGGCATCACTTCGATGTTACAAGTATAGCAATTTGGAATAGTTTATTAGCCAGACAAAAAAACTAGTAGCTTATTAAATAAAGTCGTACTGATATGAGCCAAAAAGAAAAACATGATGAAAGTACAGCGAAAAGAAAACGGTCACAGGCTAATTAACGTTGCGATCGTCTCCGTGCCTGAGAATATCATAAAAATCCACGTTAAACGCTGACCATCTAACAACGTCAATAGAGTGGTTTTCTCACGCTATCCCATAATTGAAATGAAAACTCAAAGACCAATCGACGTAGCTCCTATAGATGAGTAACAGCGTCAGATCCACTCGCTTCGAGCTCGACGTGGTCTGAAACCTCGAAAAGGTCCCACCTTCTTCTGGAGTTAGTTAATTTGTTGCAGAATCATCCGCTCATTATGAAGTAACCGATTATCGATAGCCAGATATGATTTTTTTTTTCCTGTGAAACAACCCGTAATACAACCACACTTGAAAATTTGTACGTTAAAAACAAATATGGCGCCTTACTTCTGCGAGACAATAATGCTGGAAACCTTCCCTTATCTCCTGCGAAAAGCCTGATTCCATTTTAAAAGAATTACTCTTCTAGCTTTTTTAAATTTTCCAGTTGCTCATAAAACGTTAATGGACCATAAGAAAAGCAAGTTGACCAATGTGAATGAAGTGGCTTGCCATTAAGGCGAAGGCGGTCGAACCACTGTTTATTGTTAACTATCAAGTGGGCCTAAAGAAGAAAATTATATGTTTAACAGAAGGCCCATTTGATAGTTACTTGAAAAATCCCTTGAAAAGCTGTCATCAGCCTGTAGACATAAACATTCTTGCTTCTGAGCATCGACTTTCTTTTAACCTCGGCATAGGAATATGAATGCGTCGCTTTCTTGTTGAGCAATCGCGAGGTTGTTATACAGCATACATTTACTTCCATAGAAAAACGCATAATACAATACAACAGTAGCTGACGTTTCGGTAGAACCGCCTTCTTCAGAGCCTTGAAGGGTATACTGATACACAATTTATTACGCCAAACACTTCAGTAACACTTACAAAAAGACGAAAAACCGCATGGCAATTACATGATCAACAGCTTTTCGAAAAACTCACCGCTTTTTACGTGACTTCCAATGAGGAAAGCAAGAACAGCTGATTATGGTCGCATATGGTTGGTGACTGCACCACCTCACATCAGAAATTGATCCGAAGATAAGGGGCCAGGTCGTCTGTGACCTCTCGGCATTCCTCCATGCTATTCATCGTAGGGTTCTTGTCATTTACAAAGCATGTATGTGTTACTGAAGCGTTTGGCCTAATACATTGTATACCAGTATACCCTTCCAGGTTCTGAAGAAGGCGATACTGCCGAAACGTCAGATACTGTTGTATTGTATTATGTGCTTATAAATGTAATAAAAAAATAAAAGTAAATGTATGCTCTACAACAACCTCGCGATAGCTCAACAAGAAAGCAACGCATTCTTGCTTCTATTATTATACTGGACTAGTACTTTCCAAAATCAACCATGTGAAAAAATGGCCTTCTACCGTTTCTAGTTATTGAAAAATGTGTAGAAGAGGTTAGCTTATTTATCCACTATGGCTAGAGGCGCTCCCAGACGATAAGTGTTTAGATGTGCACCTACCTGCGATGTTAGTCATGCTGCTAGGTCATAAAAATGCTTCACATAGCAAAAATTTAGAGCTCCTATGTTCTTCGACCTAACGCATCCTATTGGGTAGAGTTGCTGTGCGACAACAGCTGGGAATTTTACCAGGAATGTGGTAAACGGTAAAACGTTCGGTGTTGGTCACCTGAGAGATGCGCCGTCCATTCGACTTCATCAGGCACCGTTAAATGTGATTTAGCGCATATCGTTTGCACAACGACATTCCGTAACCTACCGATGTATTAAGTTAATGATTTATGTTCCACGTTTGATACCAATTTGCCGACCCCAGGGGATGGGAAAGCCTGGTGGGCCCGCAGTCCAATCGACGATCGATCCAGTGTGTATTGAACGGCGTGTCCAACCACAACGCCACACGATCCTCACTCTACCAGTAGTTGCTTGGATTACATGATAATAAAGAGAATTAAATGTCATTGAAATGGAAGCGAATGTAATTAAGAAGGCACAACAGCACTTTGAAGCCCCTAATAGGCACGTTCACAGGGCCCTAGGCTGTATAAAACATTACGCGGTTCCGAATGATAAAGAAGCAATCATAATTAGATGATGTGAAGTCACGAAAATTGTCTTTTTTACCAAAAAAGAAATAAACGCACTCTGATAAAAAAACTTCCTGAGGCTCTGTCAAAGATTTTGCAAGCACTGAATTCAATTGTTGTGAAAAAAATCGTTTATCTTAAGTTTCATTCCACCGTTTGCAATTAAGGAGATCTGCTCTCTGACTCTTCAAAGCGTGAAGGGATATACTTAAACCCGACCGAACAAACGGCTAGAAAAGCCATCCAGACGTAGACGGTCGCGTGTTGATCATCTTCACATGCTGCAGGTCTGGAGAAATCCTCCAGCACTCTTCGCAATACTCTCCAAGACTGCCGCATGTGAAGTTTATCATAATATTTGTCAAATAAAACGGAGTCTAAGAAACTTGCAAAGCAATGATTTGTCCAATAATATAAAGATAGGTACACCGCTGACTTCTTGAAAATTTGTATATTCGTATCCTACTATTCATCAT
>MQTX01000102.1:803225-870984 GCA_009735665.1 Angiostrongylus cantonensis
AGAAAAAAGAGAGCCAGGAAGTGAAATAGTCATAGAGTAAAGAAATTCCACGGTATAAAATAGTAAAAATGTGATGAAGCATTTCGCAGCGATGTAGGAACTTGTAAAATTTTCTCATTTCGGAGGAGATTCTGAAGCTTTCGATACGTGACAAACGGTGCTGACAAAGCCCTTAATGGAAATAACTCAAGTTTTGTACCTAACCTTAACCTCAAATGAGATTTAGAACAGTCTGTCACGAGTGTGCGATTGAATTAACACTACCATTTCCGACAACACCAAAGGAAATGAACTTTACAAATGTAATTTTGATAATATTGCCAATACTTCTTGTAAGCGCACAACACCATCAGTTACGATGACGGTAAAAACGCTTGTTGGCATTCCATTTAAACAATGCGATAAGTTTACATGTTTCTTATGGTCATATTTGACCTGTTTTTCACTATTTTGCTTTAAATACGTTAATATCTAATTTAGTCAAAGCTTTCAGATTCGCTCGAACACAAAAAAATCGATAGCTATATTTGGCATGGCGTGAGCAACAAACAGTCTTGTTACACGTGGTTCTCCAGCGGATTGGAATCAGTGCAACTACTAAGACTCTCCTCGTGAGAAACAAGCTCTCTGGACAATCGACTCAAATAGTTGCGACTCTGAAAAAGGCGAAAGCACAGAAATGTTGGTTGCAACAATGATTTCTAACAGCTTTATGTTAGCTTAACAAAACGAGAGAAAGGTTCTAAAATGATCAACTGATTTCAGACAGCACTAGAAAAACCTAAGAGAGGACAATCTATAGTTCCTCAATAGAGAACGAAGTCATCTGTGAGTGATCAATACCGCTGCTGGTGATGATATTGAGAAAAACGAGTATCAAGCGACAACGCAATTTCAGACACTATCACATACTGGATTCCGAAAGCGGACCTAGCGATATGGCATGCTGAAGATGGAGTTTCATACCAATTTATTCACAAGCTCACATTTACAATTCTGAACTGGACGTCTGGGAAAATTTAATTCCAGTAGAACAGATGAGAATTAAATGAGAACTAAACTGTAGGCAGAAACCGTTACGCTGATCCATCACTTCTGTCAGTTTGAGTAAAAAACTAGCAACTTTGTCTAACATATGCTTTTGCTACTTTTTTCCCTATTTTTGGCTTAACTTGTTTTTTTTTCCTTTACATGTATTGCGCCGTATATCTACAACTTTCTGTAATTATTACGGAAAACCACGTGACCTTTCGAGCCACGACGGCATGAAAGTCATTGTGCCGTTGGTGGAAACGTACAGATGAACCACATCTCCGTGTTATATATAACATACAGCCTGAGAGTTTTTACATCTTTTCACTCTTATTTGCTGCATATTCCTTTATCATGGTGGGGCATTATGTGAAATGTGTGTGTGTGTGAAATATGGCTCTTATATGTTTTGTCTTGTTGCCTAATGTGAACAGCTGTGGCAAGGCAGTATCGCACTAGAGACAAATCTTGGTCTTCGTTCTCTTTATAGGGATAGTCAGGACCGCCACGGCAGAACACTTCTACTACGCTCGCCAAAATCCATCAGGCTGCTTATCTTTCGTTTGGCACATTTTATGTTTTAATTTAAATGCCGTTGGTGGAAACGTACAGATGAACCACATCTCCGTGTTATATATAACATACAGCCTGAGAGTTTTTACATCTTTTCACTCTTATTTGCTGCATATTCCTTTATCATGGTGGGGCATTATGTGAAATGTGTGTGTGTGTGTGTGTGTGTGTGTGTGTGTGAAATATGGCTCTTATATGTTTTGTCTTGTTGCCTAATGTGAACAGCTGTGGCAAGGCAGTATCGCACTAGAGACAAATCTTGGTCTTCGTTCTCTTTATAGGGATAGTCAGGACCGCCACGGCAGAACACTGCAGCACTTCTACTACGCTCGCCAAAGTCCATCTGGCTGCTTATCTTTCGTTTGGCACATTTTATGTTTTAATTTAAATGAACTTCTTATACACAAGTGGTGTTGAACAGTGAAATACAAAAACCGTCCACAATGAATCGAAAAGAATAATTTCAATAAGGCAAGATGAAGCTTACTGTCATAAGCATGACCTAACAGGAACTTAACCTTTCATTTCTGTTACTTGTACGGTTCGAAGTGAAATAGAAGAATCGTGTTACATTCGTTGTTTTTCAATATTTTGCTAAATATTCAACTTGCTGCTAATCTATGTGATTCACAGTAACTTGATATTTTAAATTCGGAGCACATGAGCAAAAGAATAAATAGTTAGCAAATGGTCAAGTGAAGGTATCATGATTGTTTTAATTCGGCAGAGAGAGAGAGAGAGTCGAACAAAGGACGTGTGACACAATAGCAAGTCGAATGGTACACGAAGATAACAAGGAGGCTGACGACGATTAAGTTAAACCATGAAAGAAACGTCTGATGATTGAGCTGAAGAGGCCAATAGACAGATATGTGTAGCATGTTGGGATTGTTGATAATACTAGAGTAACATTAAATACACATGCAAATGGTCCCATGCGATCCCGGTAAACAAATATAGGCGGTCCATGGCGATCCTAATGGGAAAGTGTGCCCAATGTGCGTTCAAAAAACCACCTGTCTTGCGAGCCCATGATAGACAAAACACATATATACTTTGTTTACTGTGAGAAAGAGAAATCTTCCTTTTTCAAGGAGCTGTTGATTTCGGAAATAGCAGATTTATATATAATTTTGTACTTCCCTTCCAGTTCAATGACAATTAGACGCAGGTTGATCAAAACATCTGCGCACAAGGTGAGAACAGAACCCATGAGGAATAAATTAATATCGTCCAGTGGAAAAATTGGAAACGACGTGTGTACTAGAAGTTCAATAGTGTTATATGTGGCCGAGAGAAAAAGGTAAGAAAATTTAACTAATGTCTGTAGATAATAGTTGTGTTTCAGTTGCAAAGTGTCGCATTCTTTCATCAAATGCCCAAAAACCCATATATTCACACGAGCGTATCAAGCGAAGATCTATACACTTATAACCAATGAGCTACAGATGCGTGTTCGGGCTATCTAATGTGTAGATGTTCTGGAATATCGAATATCTCTACAGCATTCGACTCGGTGCAGAAATGACAAAAAAGGACGACCGGCAATAGACAATCCGCTCGGATCAATGCCACCTGTGAAAAAGATGAAAACGATGAGACGTTAACTGGATTAAGACTTCATTAACTCCGTGTTAGCATATCAATAAAGGACCATACATTGAGCTCTACCCAGAGATTAAATGAAAGTCCTTTTCTAAAAATAGAGTTTTCCAAATGTCCTAAAGCTTTATCTTTTATCCTCAGCACCATTGCTGTTGTATTCCAGAGAATAACCTGCCGTGGAAAATTCTAGTAGGCACGAAATAAAATGTTAACAATATGTTTGGAAGTATTTGCCAAATGCTCAAAACAGCTGATGTAAACGTTGACAGAAGCTTTGAAGGAGAATAGGTTCTAGTTTTGCAACGAACAGAAGCAGGCAAGGCAAGGCGACAATGCCGTCGTAAGCCGCAGAATTGTCGGAATGGGCGCGAGAATTAGACGAAGTCGCTGCTAATACCCATCTGAATTCTCCGAGTTGAAAGATGGTGAAGAACCTTTTCGAGAACAAAAACCCAGAAAACCTAGGTCTACGAAAGAAACACATTTAATCCGAAGAGCGCATATTGCAGAGCATTGGTGCGATATAGGAAAAATATTAGTGATGCTTGATTATTAAGAAAACGAAATAAAATCTTAACGATCCCCTCTACGTGTCATTTCTGTGTAGCCCAATCACTCTTAAACCAACAAGTTTTGAATTTTTGGATATTTAAAAGTGAATCTTTGTTTTGCCTTAAACACTTCTGAACCATGAACATAAAGCCACAGTTGTTTATTCTGAGTTTCTTCAGAAACTGTCCCATGTGTTACCTACGCGAGCCTTTCAGGATTAGAACGAATTTCTTGTGCAATTCACGAGAAAAGATCGTCACAGATTTAGACCCAGGAAGTAGGTGCCAAGACATTTTTCTCCACGTTCAACAACGAAGGTCTAAGAAAAATCGTAAGGAAAATAGAATAATTTTCCTCTTTTTCTTGTCCGAGCCGTTGCTATATATCGTGTGGACCTCAGCAGTGCTTTCGTTCTACTTTTTTTCTCCTAGCCATCATCCACAAAGCTCCTCGGATTTATGTGCTGATCCGGCCGTTGCTTGAGGATTCTTATCTTCTTTACGAATAACGCGGCATGGTGGATGAGGAGATTCTCAACGAAACCCTGGGATAACTTTTCTAAAGCGTTCTCAGGTCTTCTCTACAAGCAACCAACAATAATGCGACGACTGTGCTCTCTGCATAGAATTAAATTTGATAAGTGTATCAGACGTGGGAGAAAAACGCAAAAGAAGTCAGCGCAATTGTATCGTCCCAGTACAGAAACGTCAAAGGAAATGTAGAAAAAGAACAAAATATTCATGCATTCATTGAACAGAAATAATGTGGCGAAATTGTCTTTTCTACTTTTTTGTGTTATTTTTTGAGAACTTCAGCTTATTACTAACTCACAGGAACCCGTGTAGCACAATGGTCAGAGGCGCCCTGTAATACACACGTGATCGATCCTGCGCACTAAACTCACCAAGCTCTCCTTTCCTTCGGGATTGGCAAATTGGTACCAGTTTTCTAGTAGAGTAGTAGCACTGGCCCGATACATTGGATATCCGCCGTGAGCCATTGTATAGACCAGGTATGCATTCACTTATATCCAACGATGCTTAATGAAGTCAAATGCACGGCGCATCCCTCAAAGGTTGACCAACGCCGAGTGCTTCATCCTTTTATCCTTTTACTGATCCACATATAAAGTCTTTCACTCTTTTAGACATATTTCTCGTACACAAAAGGACAATGCATTGACGGGAAGCCGTGGAGAATAATTTTCCCACTAATAATGAAAACGAGAAAGCCAGTCGGATATGAGAATGAGATTGAAATTATCGCATTACCCATAAGTGAAAAGGGCCAAGTATAGAAATGATTGGCTCATTGCTTTCCTAGGACCTTTTATGCTTCAGACTTTGCAAATCGATTACAAAATATTTCCTTTCATTCATTAATTACATGACCCAACACCACATATATCACATTTCGCGGTTCCCAGCACTTCATTCATTCGGTTGGCTTCCTCACATTCATCATCCACGAAAGCGCAAAGGCTTTGCATGTCGTTTCGGATGCTGCTTGGAAAGTTTTTCATCTTCGTCACAAAATTTCGTTGAATCCCAGTCGAGTCGATCCCCTCTGGACAGCAGAGATAGACTTGGTAGAGCGTTTACCAGCGGATTAGAGGAGATGAGCCTGTCCCGAAGAAGTCTGGTATTAATTTTCTGGTCAGAAGGGATGAGAGCCTTGGTGGTCGCGGAAAGGGCCGAATCACAGTTAGGCTAGGTGGGCCGTTCGCGTAATGTACAGGATCATTACCATTGCGCTACCCGCCTTAGCGAAACTATAGTAAGATGCGGAGAAGCCCATGCAAGATGGAACAGTTAAAAGGAGAACTTGGAGATTTTTATTGGAAACGAAGAGTTTCTGAGAAATCTTAACCTAATAGAGAAATCTCACTCGTATCAATCTACTGTGAAATCCAAGCAAGAAGACGAAAGCAAATGAGCGATGTCAGGAGAAAAGAATGCTCGTTTCCATGAAAGAATAGCTGCTTGCACATTCAGTGTATCATTGTAACAGTATTTATTATATTCATAAAAGTGTGTAAAGTTGTTATCGAAAGTTTCTATAGTGGATTACGTCGTGTCTGCCACTTATCAAAATTCCGACTGCTACGGAATGCACTGCCGCTATGAAAACGGGTCATCAGAAGGACAACTGTTCTATATAAGAAGGTGCTGCCGAATGAGGGAACTACACTCCACTGGTTCTTCGAGAAAATTCGACTCGATGTGGCTACGAAGATCCACATCGCCACATCAAACAGCTGTGCACGATTGACTGGAATAGTCGCGGCTCCAAAGGAGAATACTCCGAAACTTTATCCACAATAAACAGTCTTAGTAACAATCTCGTATAAGCTTATAAATACAAGAAATATCGATCGATAGTTGCAAGACTAAATAGAAGCCGCTTTTCGAAAATCATGGCAACATCTCTCAGAGACCAAAAGATATAAATCCTCCATTCTTTCCATTCTACGGCGATCGTCACCACTCAAGGAGGTGGTGAAGCTCATCAATAACTATAGACGAAATCCAATAACTGTAGCTGGTCAAAAGGTTGCAAATAAGCTTGTTGTCGGAAACTGCGCAGGCCTTAGGACTTAAAGAAAATATCTGCAACTGGTCCAAATTTTTTGCCTTCATGAAAGTGCTGTTTGCGAATTATAACAATATTAAGAGTCGTGAGAACATCATCTTTTCGAAGGACCGCTCTTTCTTTATTAATAGCAAGATAATAGCAATTTCATTTAGTCCAGATTGAAAGTACCTTTCACGGATGACAGTGTAGCTATGAAGGTCAAAATAAGTCTTCGGCTTTCCGTTTAAATGATTCATTCATGTGAGCACGAGGAGAAATAGCATCAGAATTTAATCTTTCCGTGAGATTTGTCCTTGACTTCAATGAGGATGTAGCGTAGTGCAAAGATGTGTCAACTGGGTATATGCTGGGTGCTCAAAAAACCGATTTCGCTGATCGAACGGCGCATTTCATTACGGAATTAATAGAGTTTCTCCAACAAGCAAGGAAACTAAAACTAATTGTTCGACCGACAATCGGAAGTTACTATGCAAGTGATATTCACATCGGTTGCGAGTCGAGGAACAAATATGTGGATGTGCATACCCCATCACCATCTGACACAAACTGTCAACGCAGTGGACTTCATTCTCTCTCTACCTTCTTCATAACAAACGTCCAACGGCGAAGTTCAGATTATACATCAGTAAATACAAGCTTATTCTCATTCTTCTTCAATTGTTCTTTTAGATTCAGATCTTAATAACTCGCTAAAGGGAGGCTAGCGCAGTGGTAGTGACACCGATCATCAAAAGCAAGGTTCTGGTTTGACCCTCCCCAGGACTCATTGAGTCGAGCCTGTCGTTCCTTCGCGGTCGGGAAATTGTACCCGGCCTGTCTTATACCATACCCGTTCGCTCTCTGCAATCCAGTGGGAACGCTCCAGCTGGTCTATCACAGGACTCCAGGGAGAATCGACTCGATCAGCAGTCAACAACATTTATGACGAAAATAAAAATCCTCAGGTAACAGCCATACGTCACACAACCTTGGGAGACGCTCATGAATGATGGATGTGAGGGAGCGAACCGAATGCAAGGAAAGCTACGATCCGCAAAGTTTATGTGAAAGGCGGAAGTATAAACATAAAAAAAATTTGCTTGTGAAACTGTTGGTATATCTGCTAAAAATATCTTCAAACTGTATTTTGTACATGTAGTCAGAGGAACGACTTAAGTTTGTTACTGCAACAACAGTAAGATGACTTAATAATGTGCATAAATTTCTTACTTTTAGAAATGGCAATCAGAGTAAATGTAGTACCTAAAAGTGGGATGATGAAGCGTTCCGTTTTGATTGATTTCTGAGATATGCACCATGCATTCATCTCCATTCGTAGAGTTATAAAGGTGATTGAAAGCATATTGGGAACAGATAATGGCTTTCGGAGGCGTTTAAGGTCAATGCCCGTATCGTTTCAGGCAAAACCTGAAGGACTCACATCCCACAAATAAACTGTGGTGGATACTCGACTGGAATCGTTGCATCTCTGTGGACATCGATGGCGCTGATACGTTAGCTACAGTAAAGGTTTTTACAACAGACTGATGCAAGTTTGTCAGTGAAACAGCGAAAAGAAGTTTGTTCTACATCTCCTTTTGGACCAATATTGATTTGTTTTCCATTTTTGAGGTCTAATGCGACATGAAGAATAATGGATTCTCTATGTCGGTCGGCGATATTTCGCTTAATGATGAGATAGAAGCAAAAGACTTGGCTTCTTCAGAAGAAGCTCTTCAGAGAAGAAGGAAGAAACACATTCCCTTTTCTGGTGACAACTTGTTGTCAATAACTGTAGCTGGTCAAAAGGTTGCAAATAAGCTTGTTGTCGGAAACTGCGCAGGCCTTAGGACTTAAAGAAAATATCTGCAACTGGTCCAAATTTTTTGCCTTCATGAAAGTGCTGTTTGCGAATTATAACAATATTAAGAGTCGTGAGAACATCATCTTTTCGAAGGACCGCTCTTTCTTTATTAATAGCAAGATAATAGCAATTTCATTTAGTCCAGATTGAAAGTACCTTTCACGGATGACAGTGTAGCTATGAAGGTCAAAATAAGTCTTCGGCTTTCCGTTTAAATGATTCATTCATGTGAGCACGAGGAGAAATAGCATCAGAATTTAATCTTTCCGTGAGATTTGTCCTTGACTTCAATGAGGATGTAGCGTAGTGCAAAGATGTGTCAACTGGGTATATGCTGGGTGCTCAAAAAACCGATTTCGCTGATCGAACGGCGCATTTCATTACGGAATTAATAGAGTTTCTCCAACAAGCAAGGAAACTAAAACTAATTGTTCGACCGACAATCGGAAGTTACTATGCAAGTGATATTCACATCGGTTGCGAGTCGAGGAACAAATATGTGGATGTGCATACCCCATCACCATCTGACACAAACTGTCAACGCAGTGGACTTCATTCTCTCTCTACCTTCTTCATAACAAACGTCCAACGGCGAAGTTCAGATTATACATCAGTAAATACAAGCTTATTCTCATTCTTCTTCAATTGTTCTTTTAGATTCAGATCTTAATAACTCGCTAAAGGGAGGCTAGCGCAGTGGTAGTGACACCGATCATCAAAAGCAAGGTTCTGGTTTGACCCTCCCCAGGACTCATTGAGTCGAGCCTGTCGTTCCTTCGCGGTCGGGAAATTGTACCCGGCCTGTCTTATACCATACCCGTTCGCTCTCTGCAATCCAGTGGGAACGCTCCAGCTGGTCTATCACAGGACTCCAGGGAGAATCGACTCGATCAGCAGTCAACAACATTTATGACGAAAATAAAAATCCTCAGGTAACAGCCATACGTCACACAACCTTGGGAGACGCTCATGAATGATGGATGTGAGGGAGCGAACCGAATGCAAGGAAAGCTACGATCCGCAAAGTTTATGTGAAAGGCGGAAGTATAAACATAAAAAAAATTTGCTTGTGAAACTGTTGGTATATCTGCTAAAAATATCTTCAAACTGTATTTTGTACATGTAGTCAGAGGAACGACTTAAGTTTGTTACTGCAACAACAGTAAGATGACTTAATAATGTGCATAAATTTCTTACTTTTAGAAATGGCAATCAGAGTAAATGTAGTACCTAAAAGTGGGATGATGAAGCGTTCCGTTTTGATTGATTTCTGAGATATGCACCATGCATTCATCTCCATTCGTAGAGTTATAAAGGTGATTGAAAGCATATTGGGAACAGATAATGGCTTTCGGAGGCGTTTAAGGTCAATGCCCGTATCGTTTCAGGCAAAACCTGAAGGACTCACATCCCACAAATAAACTGTGGTGGATACTCGACTGGAATCGTTGCATCTCTGTGGACATCGATGGCGCTGATACGTTAGCTACAGTAAAGGTTTTTACAACAGACTGATGCAAGTTTGTCAGTGAAACAGCGAAAAGAAGTTTGTTCTACATCTCCTTTTGGACCAATATTGATTTGTTTTCCATTTTTGAGGTCTAATGCGACATGAAGAATAATGGATTCTCTATGTCGGTCGGCGATATTTCGCTTAATGATGAGATAGAAGCAAAAGACTTGGCTTCTTCAGAAGAAGCTCTTCAGAGAAGAAGGAAGAAACACATTCCCTTTTCTGGTGACAACTTGTTGTCAACAAATAGAGTCGTCTACCACAGCTTTTTCGTACTTTCAAATCCATCACCAAGTGGAAGGACAATCAAGAATTAGATGAAGGGCTACGAAAACGGCAAGTTGTAGAACTGCTATTAATCACTGAATCAAAACGAAAGAATTCACTTACTTGACATCGCCTAATCACACCATACACAACCAATACATAGAGAGATGAAAAAACTTGAATGGGAAATTCTGCCACGCCCAGCTTTCTCAATGGAGATTTTACCAGCCGATTACCACTTTTTTAAGCACTGCGGCAACTAATTTGCCTAGCGAAAAGCATTCCGACCATGCTATTGATGGAAATGACTTTTTCGATAGGCACAGCGATTAAATTTCCTGCAGTACACGCAAAGTCGCCGATCAACCCAGCAGCAGCAAGCCATCCAAACTTTCAACCCTCCGCTTTCGCCAAATTCGCACCAGATTCTTCTGCGAATTTCTTACTTTTAGAAATGGCAATCAGAGTAAATGTAGTACCTAAAAGTGGGATGATGAAGCGTTCCGTTTTGATTGATTTCTGAGATATGCACCATGCATTCATCTCCATTCGTAGAGTTATAAAGGTGATTGAAAGCATATTGGGAACAGATAATGGCTTTCGGAGGCGTTTAAGGTCAATGCCCGTATCGTTTCAGGCAAAACCTGAAGGACTCACATCCCACAAATAAACTGTGGTGGATACTCGACTGGAATCGTTGCATCTCTGTGGACATCGATGGCGCTGATACGTTAGCTACAGTAAAGGTTTTTACAACAGACTGATGCAAGTTTGTCAGTGAAACAGCGAAAAGAAGTTTGTTCTACATCTCCTTTTGGACCAATATTGATTTGTTTTCCATTTTTGAGGTCTAATGCGACATGAAGAATAATGGATTCTCTATGTCGGTCGGCGATATTTCGCTTAATGATGAGATAGAAGCAAAAGACTTGGCTTCTTCAGAAGAAGCTCTTCAGAGAAGAAGGAAGAAACACATTCCCTTTTCTGGTGACAACTTGTTGTCAACAAATAGAGTCGTCTACCACAGCTTTTTCGTACTTTCAAATCCATCACCAAGTGGAAGGACAATCAAGAATTAGATGAAGGGCTACGAAAACGGCAAGTTGTAGAACTGCTATTAATCACTGAATCAAAACGAAAGAATTCACTTACTTGACATCGCCTAATCACACCATACACAACCAATACATAGAGAGATGAAAAAACTTGAATGGGAAATTCTGCCACGCCCAGCTTTCTCAATGGAGATTTTACCAGCCGATTACCACTTTTTTAAGCACTGCGGCAACTAATTTGCCTAGCGAAAAGCATTCCGACCATGCTATTGATGGAAATGACTTTTTCGATAGGCACAGCGATTAAATTTCCTGCAGTACACGCAAAGTCGCCGATCAACCCAGCAGCAGCAAGCCATCCAAACTTTCAACCCTCCGCTTTCGCCAAATTCGCACCAGATTCTTCTGCGAAGAGCTACACCTGATCCACAAAGGTCTTCAACTATATAGGGCTAATCTAGGATTGCATGCAAAATCAGTTCAGCCAGCTTTCAATGATTTCTACGAACAAGACAAAGTCCTCAAGCTATAGAGAACTCCTCTATCACATAGAGACTTCTCTATCTACTTAACAAACACATCCTATAAGTCGATAGAGACAGCATTTGCCACAACGCCCGCGTGCGTGCCCTGCATCCACATCCCATTCTAGCCATCGAGCACGCCATTAGACACAGCATCTTGTAGCCATTAGTCACACCACCAAGCATGCTATTGGATACGTCTCATTGTTTGGGAACTAGACCCCGCGACCCGAGCCTTGACCCTACGACCGATGCCACTCGGTTGGACGTAGCCAAGTCCACTAGCACCGTCATTTGGCTTCTGACGACGTCTTGGAGATAGCCGTTGCCACTCCGTCATCATTTCTTTCCCACTTAATCTTTCTTTACAAACTCATTTGCTTAGGTTGTAATGATATTAACTGTGATCCTTTGCTCCTGCATTGCTAATACACTAATATTATCGTCGATTCTTATGTAATTACGTTGTATTGTTAACATAAGTTAGATACATTCATTGCTCACAGGTGCTTTACAAGTAATTCTTCACTTTTATTCACTCCCGCGAACGTCTTTCATATTCTAGCGCTGTGAGCCGTTCGTTACCCCCCGTTAGCCGTCAAGCAGTAGTCGGACACACACGCGAATCCGAATAACCTCATGCATGATGAATGCGAGCGAAACAAGAACCGATTGTAAGCAGTGCTAGGATTCATTTGCTTACTTGTTTTAAATTTTTTTACTACCTAATCTATTTCATGGTGCGGTTCAAGGTGAAATACACCCAAAAGAATGTTCACATATGAGGGAAACTCAGAATCTCAACTAAGCGGAGAACAGAACATAAACTTTCATTTATTCTTAGACGAAAGTGTCAGAATTCTTGAGAATGCGCGACTCGACCATTCAACAGCTAACGCTGCTCTTAAAAGAGTGTTATAGTTTCTAATCTTCTGAATGATGCAGAAGATTTACTATTTTCGTGAATCTCCGTCGTCACATAGGTTTGAAAAGCTCGGGTTTAGGTAAAGACAAAAGCTATTCGGATATCAATCAGCGATGGACGTGGCCAACCTATGACCATACCTAGTAATCATTAGACAACTCGAATGCATGACGGATTCCTCAGGGATTGATCAATGCCGAGAGCTTTACCTTTTATCATTTATTACACTTACACAAACATGTCTAATGTAAGCCATTTTAGAACCCCTTTGTAATAGGTGAGAGAGAAGTACGCATGCGCGACTCGACCATTCAACAGCTAACGCTGCTCTTAAAAGAGTGTTATAGTTTCTAATCTTCTGAATGATGCAGAAGATTTACTATTTTCGTGATAAGCAGACACGAAGTTGTTAACAACAAAATTTATTCGTACAATGCTGCCTGAAATTTCGGCGGTTTCACCCTTTTCAGAACCTAAGAAAGGCCAAATTGACACGCAATGCACTCATTCGGACACTTTTATAGCCTCACCATATATAAGTAAGTAAAGGAGTTATGAACAGATCCAGAAATTTTATGCACAGACAAGAAATTTGGCAGTGCGATAGCGACCTAGACTCCATTTCTTTCATTAATGATTTTCATTAATGACTTTTGAGCATTTTCTCACTTCTTCTAGATAATTGGAGATGAGCAAATATTTTCAATAACTGAGTGAACAGTCCTGGGGACAAAATTCATTCGAAACCAACGAAAAGGTAACAGGCATCCGTTTCTCAACGTTATGACAATGCTGAAAACTGGTACTACAAACCAGGTAGTAAAAGAGCCAGCCGCCAGTAATCACGCACAGGAAAAGAAAAATGGAAGGAATCACTGAAAGTGAAGCTGGAAGTAGTCATCTCCAATGTATACGACTCAAGTGAAACACAGATTAATAGCAAAGGATAAGTCATGCCTAAAAGTGACTACTTCAGTGAAAATCAGATCCTATTTAGTTTCATCCATCAGTTCTAGTGACGTAAGTGTTAAGTAAATCACTTTTTTATTTTTTACAAAAATCAACTGCTTTTATTGTCTTCATTATAATTACGCCTTAAAGACCCCGCTATTAAGGGAGGTATGAAAGGCGTAAAGCTAAAGAATATAATGGGGGCAACTGGACTATTACGAAACATTCTATGGCTTTTGTTCTTCGTGTCGGATAGAGTAGGCACCGCTATTAAGCCAGAACTGAGGGAACTAAGTCCATCAATGGCAGCACGTGATGTGCCATCAAAAGAATCCACGGAAACCAGTTCGAAATCGCTTCTACCACCTCCTATGTGGTGAAAAAAGACTATGCTGCCTAATTGTGAAAATGGGCGGACATGGAGACTACACGAATGAGGCTGCAGAATACCCGATTTCTTCGAAGATGTGAGGAAATGAATGTATGACAAAAACGAGTAGACCACTTTGTCTCCGCGTTAAAAGAGAGATATATAGACTGAAAGGTTGAATTTCATCAAAGTAAATTTCTATGTAGACATGGCACACAGAGGCATAACGATGAAGATTCCGAGATTAGAGCTTCGATTCTGATGTCAACATCAAAAACAACAGCTTATCAAGACGAGGGTTCTTTTTGGATTTCCCTGAAAATTCAGAGAAAAGTCTTGCTATGCTAAGAACATAACGAATGAGTGGAATGGACCCAAAAAGTTATTGGTCGGCCTTTCTTGCAACCTAGTAAGCATGGAAATATTTGACACGATAGACGGCACGTTAGCAAAGCCACTCCCATAGTCTAATTGTTCCGAGACGATAGATATTGCGAAGTAAATCTATTAAAAACTAACAACTTCATATTAGCTCATAAAAAACCTTGTTTTCAACTTCTTTCAACTTTTACTGCCTACTTTTTTCTTGTAAGGGAGCGATGCAAAATACAGCTACAAGGTGCTGATCCATGGATAAAACGCGGATTCTCAGTTGGGATTCAAACTCGTTATTACTTTTACTGTGGGCTTACGTGCTATCCGTTACACTTGCCTAGGTAATTCTTTTCCTTTCACTCAGCCAATTTTTTTTACTCTAACGCTGCTACCAGTAGTCATCCGTCAAAAAGCGTGATGAAGCAGAATGACTTAGCAATCAATGCTAAGGTTAACAGTAAGTTATCACTGTGAGCAATCTAAAGAAAAGTCTGATTGCTAGCGGCTAAAAAAGCCAACAAGGGCTGCGTCGAGGACTCCACAACACTCAAAATTACACGTCGTAAGAATTGTGTTGCTGCTCCTTCATACTTAATTATTGGAGCATTTCTAGGTGCACTTTATATCCAGACAGATCAGATTGTCAACCCGCGAACAATACAATTTCCTACACGAAGCGAATAGGAGCACTTAAACCCAGTGACGGTGAGACCCTTGGTATTCTGGCCATCTGCCAATTGTTCCACCTATAAACCATGAACGGCCAATAAAACCCACATAATGAAATATCCACCATCCAATAAGTTTGCATCTTCAGTATTCCAAAGAAATAGGAAAATAAAATTTTAATAGTGGTTAGCGCATTTCTCCACATTATAGGATTATGAAAGCAGTATTTTAGGAGGAAAGTACGAAAACCATAGCACTTTTTGTTCTTTTCGTGACGAATCTTCGATTGCAAAAAAGCTATCATTCCATCAAAACTCGATTATTTTGTCTTAAACAGAGCATATGTATTGATGACCATACCCGTCTAGAGTACGTAGCACAAGGATGAAACGATCACTCAACAAGTTGAATAGCTTCCAACCACTGACTAAATATATACATATTTGAACAATTTATCGATCAAGCCATACACTTTGAATTGTTTTCAATTGAGAAATATGTAAAGAACTCAAATGCTAAGCCTATTCGTCATCATGTGGCAAAGTAACTGCTTGACTATGAAATTGAGGTGAAGCAACCGCGATTGTCGATGAAAGCTGCTCTGTTTTCGGAATTCTAGTACAGCTTTGTTGCAATGTTTCCAGACCACTTCCAAAGTTTTTTTTTACAAACTTTTGGTGCCAAAGTTTTTTGAGAGTTCACTTTTTCGGCAATAAAGTAGTTTGCAAAAATCGATTATGATAATATTTGAGTTTCAGGGACAAACCACGGTGTGAACGTATGTGTTTGTGGTGAGGAACGAGCGCGTTATTACCCTTTCCGGGTGCTAACGCATTCACCACTACACCATACGGGTTTTACATTTCGCCTGTCTCTCAGCTAGTTCTAACGATCAGTGCCATCAACAATCACCCGTCAGTGGGACTGCTCTGAGGAGCCCAAATCGGCAATGAACCCAGTTAAGCTGAGGTTTGTAGTCAAGGTCACAATGGATATTTTTTACTTACTGCCTACTATAATTTTTCATGGCAGGGCATTCTGTGTGACACAACCAGAACGATGCTGAGATATTTGCAAAACTCAGGACTGCAGGTGTTTGTCGTGAGGGACAAACGCGCTATTACTACTGTTCGTAATCATCCGAAGAGAACTGAAGACGACATGATGAGTGGGTGCAGGTAACCCAGAGAGTGAGGACTTTTGTTTATCGTGCATCGGTCGCTTTGCGGTTCTCCATCAAAACGCAATGAAAAAATGATCTTCGGACATATTAGCATTAGATTCGTGATAACGTGAGGTGTATTAAGCAGAACAAACCCCACTCAGAGATGAGATTCACATCATGAAAATGATGCTTTATGTGTGATGGGTCATGCCATTAGCTCGGATAATTTCAGTTTTTTCAAGGTTGATATAAACACAGCTGCTAGAACGAGGCAATCATAACTGAACGACATTCCACTTCATTGTGATACTGCCAAGGCACATATCACCACAAACGTTTACAGAGCGCACTTATGTCCTGGATGGAACATTCTCATCTACCTCCCTGGTGCTCTTTCTGTCGCCATTGACCGCCCGTAGCGCAGTGGTTAGGGGTGCCCTGCAATGCACAATTGGTCCTTATTTCGATCCCCGGCGCTCGAACCGCCGGACTCGCAAAGCTTTTCATCTTTCCGAGGTTGACAAATTGGCACCAGACTTGTCTTGACTTGAATACCAGTACTGACTTCATGTATGCGTAAGCCACTAAAAGTATAGACAAGTATAGGCCTTTCTTGGGCCAAATGCATATTCACTCACCTCTAAAGAAGCATGATGAAATCGAATGCATAACGTATCTCTCAGTCATTGATCAACGCCGGTAGGTATCCTCCTAGACTCTCAAGACATGACAAATGGGAGACACATGAGATATGGCAGAAAGGTCATAACATAGAATCATTCATAATATGCTCAATAACGTTTTGTGCTTTTATACAGTTTTTCTTACGGTGCTTTGAAAATGGACATTTGGTTGAAGAAAACATTTCCGCTCTCTTTCCTGATTGTGCTTGCAGGTGCTTTGTTATCGTTTTTGACTTTTGAACCGAATGAACCTGCTTTTCTTGAAAACGGTATGTTTCAAACAGCACATATGTGCGCGAGGTTTAAGCACGAAAAACATTCACAATTGCTCCTCTGGTTCAAGGACAATGAGAATAAGATCTTTTCTTTTGCAAGTGACTTTGAAAGAATAGTCAATTGAGTGCATAGGCCTCATCATGGAGCTGCGGTTGCTATTCCGAAGAAGAACTCTCAATCTTAACCTATTATGTATGATGAAACTCTTTATTTATTCGTAGAGAAGGCGTCGCCACTCCTCAAAGTTTACGACAGATATGGAGCATGCAATTAATAGAACTTTGGTTCTCATCTGTGTTACCAGGACACCTGTTTATCGTGGAGAGATCCCATTAGAGCGCCAGTAGATGTAGTTTTTTCGTTTATTCCTATCGTACTTTCTACAGTTATCGTGAAGAACGCTAACCATTGAGTCAGTGGTCTTGCTGCTGTGCGTTTGATATCTGAAGGGCACAGTCGCTATACGCTCCTGTCCATAAGTTTTCCTTCAGATGCGCCACGTGTTTGGTTCAGACATTTCGGTGTACACAATGGCCTCTCTGATCCTTGGTGATTCATCTAGAGTTTTGGTGCAAATTTTTCACTATAAATGCGTATAATTCGCAAACTTGGCTGAAAAGAAGTTTGACATTTGTATTCGAAATGCTAACTAAGAGCAAATATTCATTATCCATCTGAGCGAGCTAGTTACCAGGTACAACGACTTCTTAGTAAAAAAAAAACAGTAGAGATGAAGGGTCTCGTTCAATGACTTCGTGTTCTTGTGTTCGTTGACAGAGCCAAGCACGCGAAAGTAGCTTCATTACACGACGAAAACAAACATAAGCTTTAATAGTGTTCCATCCATATGCTCAGCGATTATTGGGAACACCGGTAAGCTAGTCCCAGATGAAAATTGATTGATTGCACTTTTCTCCATGAGCTCTTTTTCTACTATCAACTGAAATTTTCTAAGTATGCTTGAGAAAGCTACTAAACAACTTTAGTGTTGTCTACTTCGAAAGCATGGAATGTGAATATCCGTGAAACGAAGCCGGAAAACCGCTTTCACTACGGGTGACGGAATCTTTGGATAGCTTAATGGGGCAGAAACGCCAACTAGAGCTAACACGAAGCAAGGAACTAGAACACCAAAAAAAGCCATCCAACCTTTCCACATTAGTATTAGAAAAACACACAACCGTTTTTGTAGCATTACGTTCTCGATATAAACATGAAGACAAAGCAGATAGTCAGTATCGAGTCTTTCAATTCATTTGTACGCTGGTTTTTCCAGATAACTAAATGTTACTAATGGAATGAATAGTCAGACTAAATGCCTAGCCATCAATACTTGATAAAGTTGAAAGATCGGGATCTATGCTGGAGAAAAATTGTAAATCGTCTTTGTGTTTGTCCGAACAGATTGACTGGAAAGTGAACAACTCGGAATGACGCAGTGGCCGAATAGAATTTGGTCATGCTTCTCTACAGTCATGAATGAGAACAAAGCAATCTGACCAAAAACCCACACACCCAATCCATTTGAGTCCCAGTGGAAGTTTGTGGCTGATTTCGATTCGTATTTCAACCCTCACTATCCTCACAATGACGCGCTGCGTTGTCTCAATGCTTACTCCTTGTATGAGAAGGGTCTGCCGTAATTTCGTTAAACGATAACGCATTTGTTGATTCAAGTAATTGGTTTCCGTCGCATGCTCCTGAATATTTCATCGATATATCCAATTTACAAATTGCATTCGATTCTTAAATTAGATGGGTTCAACGAACAAAGAGGCTCTCGATGAACTAGAATGCTAAAAAACTGCAATAAAAGCATGACTGCGGTCCTGCAATATTTGTTTCATTATTTCCAAAACTGGTAAAATACTATCGTTCCTCAGCCCACTTTACTTAGACACTTGGATGGCCCATCTTTACTGGTTCGTGGGCCCCAGCTTAATTTCGTTTTTCGTTTTTTTTTGGAGTTTTGCTGGTCTAGCCATTATGGCTCCCTGAGGTCCCGAGGTCGGCCTGGCCAAAGTCGGCCCCAGCCCAGCTAAATTTACTTGCTGAAAGTATGATATCGATATAAAATGAAGAGCGAGTTATAATAAAGCTTGAAAGATGTCTGATAGTTCTTAAAACGCAAAACATGATTGATAAATTAAGTTACTGATGGCGTGGAATATTCAGCTGCTTCGAAATGCTTCTTTTATTCAAGGGAAGGGATAGGGAATGAAGCGCTCAGCGTTGGTCGCCCTCTCAGGGATGCTGTGGTTTTGGTATAATTAGGCATATTTGTGCTATACATAGCTTTCGGAGGACTAGTGCCGTGTGGATTCATCGCTTTTCATTCTCAAAGGCGAATATGGTACTAGTTTGGTGCCTTTACAGGAATGGGGTGACACCACATGGCGTGGTGTCGAAGCGATGACCATGCATGATGTATTACAGAATACCTCTACCAACTACTCTGTACACACCTCTGCTTTCAATGTATTTCCTAGAAACCTCCATCATCCATTCAAAAGAAGGCAGTATTTCAAAAAGTGACAATGCAAACTTCCCAAATAGCAGCGGTTTATTGCATTGGAAGCGAAGAAAGAAAAAGCTTCCTTAAATAGTGTAACGCAGCTGATTTAAGCGAAAAGGGAGTATATTGTCCAAAGCAAACATGAAATTCTACACCTCACTTCGTCACGGTAAGCAAGCCAATAAGTACTTTACCCAATCAACAACACCTACATGTCAATACAGAGGAATATCCGGCCGATTATTTACTGAGCTGTTAACCACAATTTTATCGCCGTTATGGAAATTCATCAGACACGGAGTGTAAGGATCCTCGATCTACAATAAACTTCATGATCCAGAATAATTAAGGAGGAAATTCACAAGTGTAAGCAGCGCTATTCAGTGTCTTAGTCGCCAGAAGTGGCCACATCTATTGTGTAATGATGTGAATTTGAGATGGATGTACAACGAGCTTCTAATGCCAGACAATACATCGATAACTCAAAGTTCGACAAATCAACGAAAAAAAAATCAACAAATCACAACGACAGACCAGTTTATAAGCAACCCACCGAGCTTAAAGAATAACTAAGATTTTAATCCTCTATCTCTTGTGCAACTAAACTGGCCTTTGCCATCCAGTCTCATCTAAAGCGGAGGAATCTCAAGGAGATTTTTAATTTCATTTCGATTTCTCTTTTCTAGGAACTTCAAGGAGCCCGTATGACTATGTCATTTGGGACACTTTGACTCTTTGTTTTTTGAAAATAAAATCAGACACTGTGAGGTAAAATGGCGTGAAATTTCCTGGATGACAGAATCGCTAATACATTCGGGACAGAATCATACATGTGCGAAATGGTGCAATCATAAATGGACGAAAACAATTTCGTCATTCACCTTGCGCCTTTCTTTGAATGAACAGCTCGGGCTTAATAGCGAGGATTTAATTGAAATGAAGACCACCGCAATGCACGTATTTGCGAAGAAAACACAAAACTTTTCAAACCCTGCTCACTGCTTTTTTCCTTAACCAAGGATTGCAACAAGCCGACTGAAGAAATATAATTTCGTCTAGCAGGTTGCGATGGTATTCGCTGATGGCGGCATTAATCTGTTCGGTCATAGCGTTGAATGTCAAATTTGTTTAATTTGCCATAAGTTCATAAAACCTTTGGCCCAACAAAATCAAGAGGAGGGCAGAACGCTAGAAAGATTAATTGAACCTTCGGATGAGAAAGGGTGATCTCATCTGTAGGCTTGTTACTCCTAAAAATGCATTCGTAGTCGGGAGCTACTTAAGTTATTGAAGAATTGGCAATTGTTATCGGAGAAAAATTCAACACGGTTGGGGAAGTCAGTGTTGGGTCGAATGGCCATCACAGAGCATCCTACACTGGTGTTGGCTTCTGAAGGTGGACAGCTAACAATTGCTGTACACTAACTGTATAGTCATCTAAGCATGGAAGAAAAAACATATCAGTGTTTGTTAACGTTTAAAAGCATCCGGAAAAGACCAGTTGGTGTTCCACCCACTACCAGTGTATTTTGAAACAGACCTTTAGTACAGAAATCTTCTTAAACTCAAGGAAAAATACTAATGCAATTTTTTAAACATGAATCGGAGGTGGAATGAAGAATGGACATAGGAGAAAAGATATGTGGAAAGTGAGGAGACCAATGATGCAGTGGGAAGAGTGTCGAGAACGTATGGAAGATGACATCAACCGTCAAGAGATTCGAAGCACATCTCCAACGTCTCTGATCATTTCTTCAAAAAGATGACAAGAATTTAGACACATTTCGACTAAAATATCCGCCTTTCATACGTCACCAGAAGGCCGTGTAGAATTTTTCACTCTCACTAGAAAGCTGAATAACATTGCTGAATAATTCTTCTAATTGCAACAAATTTTACATAAGTGTTAAAGCACATCACACATACCAATTCTTTAGAGCTGGAACCTACCAGCTGCAGCAGATCGTAGAGTACTACATACAAACCTTAGAAAAAGAGCCAAGAACAGTACAGAACTTCAGGCACTTTCTCAGTACTTTGCGGTTTGTCGGCCTAGAGTTCCTGTAAATTTTCCCAAAATTTTGTCCTACATAACAATAAGATTTAATGCAACCAACATCAGCACTTCGGCAAGAATTTGGATTACCATCCATACCAGGTAGACTTTATTCCATCTTTTTTTTTTGAAAAATCAACTGCACATAGCGGCGCTGAAGTGAAAGAGAAAGATTCCTATGATATTATTAATATCGCCAGTAGATTGTGCTTCACTAAAATTACATCGTCTCTCCAAACCTGTACTCAGAAAACCTGGGTAATGAGTTAGAAGAGAGGAAAAACGAAAACAAAATGAAAATAGCTCGAGCTGCCATAGCACTTAAAAAACACCCGATAAAATCGAAAAAGGTCAATGTTTTCATCTGCCATTGTAGCGACTATGTATAGCGGATTTACCTTTACAGGATCTACTGAGATGCAACCGAAGGTTATAAAATAAGATGACCTCTTTCGAAGGGAATGTACATGACACCAAGAGCATGATGGGCTAACGCGCTCGAAAACAATATCAGCTAGCTGCCGGCCGGGGTGGATTGCAATTCTGGGACATAAGATGTCGAAATGCTAACTAAGAGCAAATATTCATTATCCATCTGAGCGAGCTAGTTACCAGGTACAACGACTTCTTAGTAAAAAAAAAACAGTAGAGATGAAGGGTCTCGTTCAATGACTTCGTGTTCTTGTGTTCGTTGACAGAGCCAAGCACGCGAAAGTAGCTTCATTACACGACGAAAACAAACATAAGCTTTAATAGTGTTCCATCCATATGCTCAGCGATTATTGGGAACACCGGTAAGCTAGTCCCAGATGAAAATTGATTGATTGCACTTTTCTCCATGAGCTCTTTTTCTACTATCAACTGAAATTTTCTAAGTATGCTTGAGAAAGCTACTAAACAACTTTAGTGTTGTCTACTTCGAAAGCATGGAATGTGAATATCCGTGAAACGAAGCCGGAAAACCGCTTTCACTACGGGTGACGGAATCTTTGGATAGCTTAATGGGGCAGAAACGCCAACTAGAGCTAACACGAAGCAAGGAACTAGAACACCAAAAAAAGCCATCCAACCTTTCCACATTAGTATTAGAAAAACACACAACCGTTTTTGTAGCATTACGTTCTCGATATAAACATGAAGACAAAGCAGATAGTCAGTATCGAGTCTTTCAATTCATTTGTACGCTGGTTTTTCCAGATAACTAAATGTTACTAATGGAATGAATAGTCAGACTAAATGCCTAGCCATCAATACTTGATAAAGTTGAAAGATCGGGATCTATGCTGGAGAAAAATTGTAAATCGTCTTTGTGTTTGTCCGAACAGATTGACTGGAAAGTGAACAACTCGGAATGACGCAGTGGCCGAATAGAATTTGGTCATGCTTCTCTACAGTCATGAATGAGAACAAAGCAATCTGACCAAAAACCCACACACCCAATCCATTTGAGTCCCAGTGGAAGTTTGTGGCTGATTTCGATTCGTATTTCAACCCTCACTATCCTCACAATGACGCGCTGCGTTGTCTCAATGCTTACTCCTTGTATGAGAAGGGTCTGCCGTAATTTCGTTAAACGATAACGCATTTGTTGATTCAAGTAATTGGTTTCCGTCGCATGCTCCTGAATATTTCATCGATATATCCAATTTACAAATTGCATTCGATTCTTAAATTAGATGGGTTCAACGAACAAAGAGGCTCTCGATGAACTAGAATGCTAAAAAACTGCAATAAAAGCATGACTGCGGTCCTGCAATATTTGTTTCATTATTTCCAAAACTGGTAAAATACTATCGTTCCTCAGCCCACTTTACTTAGACACTTGGATGGCCCATCTTCACTGGTTCGTGGGCCCCAGCTTAATTTCGTTTTTCGTTTTTTTTTGGAGTTTTGCTGGTCTAGCCATTATGGCTCCCTGAGGTCCCGAGGTCGGCCTGGCCAAAGTCGGCCCCAGCCCAGCTAAATTTACTTGCTGAAAGTATGATATCGATATAAAATGAAGAGCGAGTTATAATAAAGCTTTGAAAGATGTTGATAGTTCTTAAAACGCAAAACATGATTGATAAATTAAGTTACTGATGGCGTGGAATATTCAGCTGCTTCGAAATGCTTCTTTTATTCAAGGGAAGGGATAGGGAATGAAGCGCTCAGCGTTGGTCGCCCTCTCAGGGATGCTGTGGTTTTGGTATAATTAGGCATATTTGTGCTATACATAGCTTTCGGAGGACTAGTGCCGTGTGGATTCATCGCTTTTCATTCTCAAAGGCGAATATGGTACTAGTTTGGTGCCTTTACAGGAATGGGGTGACACCACATGGCGTGGTGTCGAAGCGATGACCATGCATGATGTATTACAGAATACCTCTACCAACTACTCTGTACACACCTCTGCTTTCAATGTATTTCCTAGAAACCTCCATCATCCATTCAAAAGAAGGCAGTATTTCAAAAAGTGACAATGCAAACTTCCCAAATAGCAGCGGTTTATTGCATTGGAAGCGAAGAAAGAAAAAGCTTCCTTAAATAGTGTAACGCAGCTGATTTAAGCGAAAAGGGAGTATATTGTCCAAAGCAAACATGAAATTCTACACCTCACTTCGTCACGGTAAGCAAGCCAATAAGTACTTTACCCAATCAACAACACCTACATGTCAATACAGAGGAATATCCGGCCGATTATTTACTGAGCTGTTAACCACAATTTTATCGCCGTTATGGAAATTCATCAGACACGGAGTGTAAGGATCCTCGATCTACAATAAACTTCATGATCCAGAATAATTAAGGAGGAAATTCACAAGTGTAAGCAGCGCTATTCAGTGTCTTAGTCGCCAGAAGTGGCCACATCTATTGTGTAATGATGTGAATTTGAGATGGATGTACAACGAGCTTCTAATGCCAGACAATACATCGATAACTCAAAGTTCGACAAATCAACGAAAAAAAAATCAACAAATCACAACGACAGACCAGTTTATAAGCAACCCACCGAGCTTAAAGAATAACTAAGATTTTAATCCTCTATCTCTTGTGCAACTAAACTGGCCTTTGCCATCCAGTCTCATCTAAAGCGGAGGAATCTCAAGGAGATTTTTAATTTCATTTCGATTTCTCTTTTCTAGGAACTTCAAGGAGCCCGTATGACTATGTCATTTGGGACACTTTGACTCTTTGTTTTTTGAAAATAAAATCAGACACTGTGAGGTAAAATGGCGTGAAATTTCCTGGATGACAGAATCGCTAATACATTCGGGACAGAATCATACATGTGCGAAATGGTGCAATCATAAATGGACGAAAACAATTTCGTCATTCACCTTGCGCCTTTCTTTGAATGAACAGCTCGGGCTTAATAGCGAGGATTTAATTGAAATGAAGACCACCGCAATGCACGTATTTGCGAAGAAAACACAAAACTTTTCAAACCCTGCTCACTGCTTTTTTCCTTAACCAAGGATTGCAACAAGCCGACTGAAGAAATATAATTTCGTCTAGCAGGTTGCGATGGTATTCGCTGATGGCGGCATTAATCTGTTCGGTCATAGCGTTGAATGTCAAATTTGTTTAATTTGCCATAAGTTCATAAAACCTTTGGCCCAACAAAATCAAGAGGAGGGCAGAACGCTAGAAAGATTAATTGAACCTTCGGATGAGAAAGGGTGATCTCATCTGTAGGCTTGTTACTCCTAAAAATGCATTCGTAGTCGGGAGCTACTTAAGTTATTGAAGAATTGGCAATTGTTATCGGAGAAAAATTCAACACGGTTGGGGAAGTCAGTGTTGGGTCGAATGGCCATCACAGAGCATCCTACACTGGTGTTGGCTTCTGAAGGTGGACAGCTAACAATTGCTGTACACTAACTGTATAGTCATCTAAGCATGGAAGAAAAAACATATCAGTGTTTGTTAACGTTTAAAAGCATCCGGAAAAGACCAGTTGGTGTTCCACCCACTACCAGTGTATTTTGAAACAGACCTTTAGTACAGAAATCTTCTTAAACTCAAGGAAAAATACTAATGCAATTTTTTAAACATGAATCGGAGGTGGAATGAAGAATGGACATAGGAGAAAAGATATGTGGAAAGTGAGGAGACCAATGATGCAGTGGGAAGAGTGTCGAGAACGTATGGAAGATGACATCAACCGTCAAGAGATTCGAAGCACATCTCCAACGTCTCTGATCATTTCTTCAAAAAGATGACAAGAATTTAGACACATTTCGACTAAAATATCCGCCTTTCATACGTCACCAGAAGGCCGTGTAGAATTTTTCACTCTCACTAGAAAGCTGAATAACATTGCTGAATAATTCTTCTAATTGCAACAAATTTTACATAAGTGTTAAAGCACATCACACATACCAATTCTTTAGAGCTGGAACCTACCAGCTGCAGCAGATCGTAGAGTACTACATACAAACCTTAGAAAAAGAGCCAAGAACAGTACAGAACTTCAGGCACTTTCTCAGTACTTTGCGGTTTGTCGGCCTAGAGTTCCTGTAAATTTTCCCAAAATTTTGTCCTACATAACAATAAGATTTAATGCAACCAACATCAGCACTTCGGCAAGAATTTGGATTACCATCCATACCAGGTAGACTTTATTCCATCTTTTTTTTTTGAAAAATCAACTGCACATAGCGGCGCTGAAGTGAAAGAGAAAGATTCCTATGATATTATTAATATCGCCAGTAGATTGTGCTTCACTAAAATTACATCGTCTCTCCAAACCTGTACTCAGAAAACCTGGGTAATGAGTTAGAAGAGAGGAAAAACGAAAACAAAATGAAAATAGCTCGAGCTGCCATAGCACTTAAAAAACACCCGATAAAATCGAAAAAGGTCAATGTTTTCATCTGCCATTGTAGCGACTATGTATAGCGGATTTACCTTTACAGGATCTACTGAGATGCAACCGAAGGTTATAAAATAAGATGACCTCTTTCGAAGGGAATGTACATGACACCAAGAGCATGATGGGCTAACGCGCTCGAAAACAATATCAGCTAGCTGCCGGCCGGGGTGGATTGCAATTCTGGGACATAAGATGGAAGTCGCTAAAAAAAAAAAAAAAAACGAAGAATAGATTGGCGAATACCACCATCAGCAAAGTAGGTTACCCTAATTGACGTGGCTGATGAGAAAGAGAAACGGTTGGTGAATGTTCTTCCGACCGTATAATTCTTGCCGTCAGCGAATGCGATTAAGTAAGAATTATAGATTCTAGGAAACTCTTTGCTAAGCTCCGCAAAACAGCAAATCAATAGCAGCTGTGGAAAATTTCCAACGAAAAGCCCATAATCAACATCTTTTTAAATTGTGGAGCTTACACGAGGTTGATAAAAATGTTCATTTAGGTTAACATTTCGACACCTTCGTCAACATCAGAGCCGATGATAAATGTCGGTAGCCCATAGTTCTTCGTTAGCTCGCTGTGGCATCTTCGTTGCCGTGCCGTGAGGGATTTTTTTCAGTGAACACCACACTAACCGGGGCAATGTCCTTCCATAAATTTTGTATAATGATATGTAATTTAAATTTTATGAATTTCGTAATTTAAAAAATCATAAACTTAATTTGTTTTATGAATTCGTCGTTTTTTCTCTCAGCAGTCGCTAGGTTGCTAAACAGCATACGTTTACTTCCATACAATAACAGACATGTAACACAATCGTAGCTGACGTTTCGGCAGAATCGGCCTGGAAGTGTACACTAATAGGCAACTTACTAGGTCAAACACTTCAACAGCACAAACAGAAAGATGAAAATCTGAGCGATAATTGCAAGATCTACGGCTTCTGGAAAAAACAAACCGCTTTTTTCATCTGTCTTTCACCGAGGAAGAACAGCCGCTCAGAGTCGCATATGGCTGACGACTGCAGCACCCACCGTCAACGGTCGATGCGAAGATAAGGGGTGAGATCACGTGTGATCTCGAGACATTCCTCCCTGCTGTTCATTGTAGGATTTTTGGCATTTATCCAAAAAGCCTCGAGGAGTTTGCGCGTTGGTGTTTTTGTATCTCGTGAGAGGATAGCGACTTTTATATCAAATTCGTCTCCGCTATGCTTTTGTATCCTATGCGTCCCTAGTGGTGTGCCCTAATTTGTTTTGCTACTCCCTTTGTGCCAGAAAAGCCCATCATCTGTATCACCTGTAGTCCCGTTGATCGTCACGGTGACTCGAGCGGACGCCAGTAAATCTTCCATTTTTCCTTGTTGCATACAAGAGCAGCCCAGTAAGTCCTACTCGCTCTAGGCACTCGTCGAGCATCATATCTTTCTTCTAGGCTTTCCGTGAAGAACCCTGACCATCGGGTCGGTAGTCTTCCTGCAGTACGTTTGACATCCCAAGGAATCCAGTTACTAACAGCTCTTGTCCATCGGTTATCATTCATACGCATTACGTGTCCCGCCTACCCTATCTTCCACTATTTGGAGCACAGAACAGCGTCTTTAATTTTTAATCACTGACGTAGGTCGGAGCTTCGGATCCCATCCCTTACTTGTGTGAAACGGGATGCTCCTAGCATCGTCCTTTCGACTTCGCGTTAGATAACGCTGAGTGATCTCTCAACCTGCTTACGCAGCGACCAAGTTTCTGATGCATACGTCAGGGTAGGAAGTATTGTTGAGTCGAAAAGCTGAGCACTGAGTCGGATGTTGTTTCTTCTCTTCACTACATCGTCGATGCTCTTGAAAGCTCCCCAAGTCATTCGTTTCCTTCTGCTCATCTCTCGAGCTAAGTCGTTCATCATACTGATTTCCTGAACTATATAGAAATAACTGGAGCACCTGGAGATACTCGTTCCGTTGAGCGTGAATGGAACATTCGAAACCAATCCGTTCTTCATGAACATCGTTTTCGTGAGATGTAGTCGAAAACCAATCTTTCCACAGGCTTTGTCAAAAACGGCAAGCATACGTTCCGCATGGCTAATGTTTGGTGTTATAAGGACGATATCATCAGCAGAGCGAAGACTTTGTAATTGCCGATCATCGATTTTCACTCCTATATTATCCCATTTCAATGTTCGCCTGACGCTCTGGAGGGTGGCGGTAAGTAGTCTTGGCGAGATTGTATCGCCTTGCCTAACTTCTCTTTTGACGTCAACGTTAATATCCTTGTAGAATGGTGAAGTCTTGGCTGCGAAATTTTGGTACAGCTCACGAAGATTCTTTATGTACTAAGTAGAGACCCCTTGACTACCAAGGGCTTCCATGACTGCTTCTTTCTCAATTGAATCAAAGGTCTTCTTTAAATCGATGAAAGTGAGACCGAGCGATCTTTTGTACTCTCGGGATACTTCAATGAGCCTTGTTATCGTGTGGATGTGGTCCATCGTACTAAATCCTTTCTGAAACCCTGCCTGCTCACATGGCTGTCCTTCGTCCAGCGTTCTGTCAATCCTGTTTAAGATGACTCGAGTGAAAAGTTTGCAGACGACAGACAGCAAGCAGATTGGGCGATAGTAGCCTATATCGTGTAGGTCGCCCTTCTTGAACAACAACGCAGTCTTGCTGGTCTTCCACTAAGTAGGAACCTTGCATTCAGACGCGTAGCATGTGAACAGCCAGGCCAATATGTTTATGAGGACTGGCGGAAGGTTCTTCAGATGTTCTGGTTTTATCCTGTCCGGATCTGGTGTTGTTCGATTTTTCACCGACGAAATGGCATGTCGGATTTCAGAAGGGAGAACCGGTGGTACAACATATCCATTCTCTTTTAATTGATATGACGGGAGGTGGAAGTGGCTATCGAAGAGATCTGAGTGGATGATTTTCTCCATTGGCTTTCTGGACGCTGTTATTGTTCCGTCTGGGCGTCGGAGTGCAATCATCTTGGTCTTGTAATTGGCGAAGCTTAGGCGGTCTTTGCGAATGCCTTTCCCAGCCTGTGCAGCTTCGCCCATTACTGCTGCTCTTCTCTCTTTAAGATCTTCTTTTATCGCCTGCCTGCATTGTTTCGTAAGGCCCATAATAAACTGTAATTCAGAGAGTGGGGTTCATCACCTTGACACAGTAATCGAAGCTGAGGAGTTTGACATTTCACCACACCAGCTCGCAAACAGTAACATCAATGTACACAGAAAAACTTGGAGAGATAACTATGACTGTCTGATTGGGTTCAAGTAAGCAGTGTTGCTTGGGCAACTTGACTGTGTTCGTGATGGTGAGGAACAGGGTTAAAGGTGACCATGGTAAGCGTTTGGTATATAGCGCCTTTGTTGCCTAATCCCATAGAAATGCGTCGTGCATTTGAAGCCATTAAGCACCATAAAGCTGACTGGATGCATATAGCCTTAGTCTATACCTACGACTGACTTGTAATGGCCACCCGATGTATTAAGTCAATAATTCCAGAACCCGATTTTCCGCAGGCGAAGAGCTTACCGAAACTAAAATTTTCAATTCAACCGAGAGCTAATTTCGTGAATTTTCCGCTGTGGTTATCGGAGCTTTCTGACTGAATAGATTGCAGTCAACTTGACCTTTCCGGGCTCTGAAGAAGGCTAAATCAGCCGGAACGTCAGCTTTTATGAATGAAGAGTATGGCAATAGCATCATTTATTCTTATCAAGAAAGCAGGGGATATTGAGCCATTTCTTTCATCGTTTCGATCAAAGCTGGTACTAATTTGCCGATCCCGAAACGATGAGGTGCTCAATTCTCAGAGACTGCGTGGCCGAACCAATAGCTAGATTTGTTTTGTCGACCGACTCTGATCAGTGTGTCATAGGTGAACTATGGAAAAATTAGCAAGTAAAATGTCTCCGGAACAACAATTTGCTACATAATTGAGCTGAGACCAAGTTGTTATAAAAACGTTTGCTCGACTAACGTTTCGACGTCTTCAGAGCCGGATTGATTCGAGCCGGTGATGGACAGCTGGTCGTCCACGCCATTTGATTGTTCGTTGTCCTATCGCATGCGCTGAACTGGAGCTCGGCTCGAATGAGGAACTTCACTAGACAGTGCCCTTTTATACAAGACGCATGATGATCTATTGCCGCCATCCAATTTGATCATCTTTTTGGCGGCAATGAGTCCTGTAACAATAAGCACTTCATTTGCAGGCACGTTGCTTTACGGTGCAGAGGAAGGCGTAGACGCCAAAACATCAGCCGAATAGAAATTTTATACTAATCTCATGTAAGCCCAATCATGTAGAAAATTCTTAACAATGTTTAGTGAAAGGCGGTTCTTAAGATATCTCTAAAGCACTTTAGTAGCTATGGTGAACTCTGACTCTCAGTGTTACAAATGTACCCATACAGCCAAGAGGAAAAGATACTTATCCAAACGTTAAGTCTGACGAAGTTAAGGTTCTTTTAAAACCGCCCTTTTCTTCCAACGAAAACGTACAGCTACCACGCAGAGCTTAATTTAAATAAATCAGTCAAAAGAAGCTGTTGGTAGTGTTTGAACTACCATCGAGCACTTTTAATTGAAGGACATGTCTATTCAAGATTCTTAGATGCTACTGTGTAGTCGCACAATTCAATAAGACGCTGTAGCCACGAGCTACAAACCCTGGTCAATCCCTTCGCTATGCAAACCCTTGTTAATTAAGAAATTTTCTAAACGACTTTATTAAGCACGAAAAACGGCACAAAATATGTATTATTATCTCATTTTTATTCCAGCTCTGTGGTACAATCCTCCGATTCTAATCTCCTAACAATATGACACTGTTCCAAATAATTTTCAAAGCGACCGTCATTTAACCTGGCTAGTAATAATCAATACCTTTTTGGATTGCTAAGCTAACAAGAAGTTCGTGAAAAAATTTATTCGGCCGACGTTTTGACGTTTTCTTCTTCATCGGAGTCGAAGAACTGGCTCGATGGTCTACAGCTGTTCGTCACTCCGCTGTGGCATCTTTGTCGTCGTACTGAGACGAATCTTCATCAGTGTAGCACCGCTTCAATGAGGCAGTATCACTCGACAACTCTTTTCCTTCGTTTCGTTATCACCCTCATGCTAGCTTAACAATCTAGGAAGACCTAACAATCAACGATCTTAACAATCCGGCTGCTTCATTCGAGTGGTGCTCCACTGATGAAGATCCGACGATGAAGACACCACATCGAGAAGACGAACAACTGTGGGCCAACGATTCGGATCATCTGCTCTGTTATAGACGAAGGCATCAAAACACCAAAAAATCTTCTTTATCGTTCTCGTGTTAGCTTAACAATACAGTAAAATACCGTCTCAAATAAGTCGCACCTCTTTGGAGGTGCTCTTAGGTGATCAGTGGAAGTTCATTCCTTAACAGGACCTGCAAAACTGAGAAGTTCGGCCTTCCATCCGTAGCTCTTTTTAAAAATGAACCTACGCGGTACAATCCAACAAAGTCGCCCTACCTTCCAAAAGAAAAAAAAAATTAGTCGTGAAGTCCGACAGTTCAAAAGTGTGAACTACTTCATGGCTTGCACTAAAAATTCATAGTTAGGATATTTTTTCAAGCTAATAGAAAGATTTTTAAAAAATCTTCGTATCATAGGATTTGGAGATCAAACTTTTCTTGGCGTAAGAACGGTCTAAGTGCGTGTAATTATGATGTGTTAATGCGTTTTCGGTTTAAGTCGCATTAGATTCCTCACACAACTTGCACTAACAAATAGGCTCAACTATGAACATGGTCTTGCTCAATTCTTCAGAGATAACATAATACATTCGACTTCATCAAGAACCATCGCAATGGGAACGAACAAATATCCGGTCATTTCAGTGATTTTGAGCGCCTACCAATGTGTAAACTCATTATTTCCATCTTGCGCACACATCTGGTATATAATATGCCGACGTCAGAAGGACAGAATGCTTGGTTTGGTGAGAGTGCAGGATCGAAGCCATGAACGCGTTGTTTTGCATGGCACCTCTAGCTACTGTGCTGCACGTCAGGAAAAAATTAGGAATTGTGAACAATTGAATTTGATTGAATTTAACAAAGCCAGGCAGACAGTGTGATTGCTTGAAAAAAACGAAATTACATCGGAATCAAATTATTGTCATTTCATAAGCTTTTTAAAGGACTGCAGAGGGCGTGAGCTATGCTGGTCGAGTTCTCCTACTATTTCATTCAGTGCTAACATTTATGGAAGGATGGGATGAACATGATGAAATGACAGAAAGAAACGAGAGTTTGCGATTTTCATAGCGACTTCATGATAAAGTCGTTTGAAAAATTCAAGAGATTCGTATGCATTGTGTGCAATGTGATAGAACTGAATGCAATAAGCCATGGGTGGTTTGCAAAGATTTACGCCAATACTAAAAGCCCGCATTCAAATGGAAACACATTTAAAAACAATGAAACAATGAAGGGAGGCATCATGGAAGACCAAGTGGGGATTGAAAACAGTTTGCACCAAATCAATATTTTGAAATCCACCGTCGTTTAACCTCGGCATTGACAATCAATACGTTCCTGGATTATTAAACTAACACGAGGTTGACAAAAAGGTTTATTCGGCTTGCGTTTCCACTTCTTCGCCTTGTAATGTCGATGGTGCTAGCCCGATGCTACACAGTCGTCTTCTCGATGTAGTATCTTCGTTGTCGTATCAATAGATCTACATATAAACGACCTGATGATGCAGGAATTCAGAATGAAATTCCCTGGTCTGAATTTTTATGAAGCTCGACGTTGTTCAACAAGTCCGTGTTTTCTTATTGAGCGGATACCAGGTTGATAAGATTTTCAGAAGAAAGAAGATTTTCATAAGATCAGTCCGTTTCATATAACCGCAAAAGAACTGGAAGTAGTGAATTTGGTTATATGATATGATCGTATGAATTGAATGCAGTTGTAGATGCTGTCTAACGTCTTTCCATTAATCCCGAAAAGGGAAGAACCTGGTACATCGAATTATTACAGCAAAACGCGACAAAAAGAACTCTTCGCGATGTAGACTTGGGTCTTGTGAGGTTTATACTAGAGAATAAGCTGCGTATCTAATTTGATTAAGCTGCCAGCTTAATACGAAAGTGATTGCCTGAAAGTCCTCGTCCATAAACCTTCTTTTGGTATCTCGGAAAACACTGTCATTTTTTAAATGTGGTCGGTGAAATAGAGGAAAATCTTGTTGGGATGCAGATTTTTGCTTCGTAGAAAACGGTAATAGTAGCACGGGCCAGCTGTACAACATTGTAATTCTTTCCGATCGGTATTTGGAATAGCTTCCGTACCTCGTTAATTACTCTAAGAATCTCACGTCTCAAAGTAATATCTATCCTTCTACTGGAACTAATCTCAAGAAAAACAGGATATATCTGAAACCTAAACACCAATTAATATTTTCAAATTATTTCTATAGCAGGTGTTTTCACTTTCTTTAATTAATCTATAGGATCTGACGTCAATGCGGAGCCCAGCACTTCTTTCACTCGATTTGTTTTCTCACAATTCATCCAAGAAGCTACTCGAATTTTGCAACTAGGTCCGAGTTTACTTGAAAGCTTCGTCTCCCTTGTGAGTGTTGGGGGCTGGTAGAGTTGAATCTCCCTGGAGTGCTGGTACAGCACCAATAAAGCGCTCACAGTTCCTTAACACAGAGTTACCGCCTTTTATGGAACGAATGGAGCCTTCTCCGCAAAAGTATAGTATCAAATTGCTGAGAGAATTCCAAGAGGTAGTGTAGTTGGCTTAGTCCCGTCAGAGCATTAAGTAAATGTCTTTTGTAGCTATAAATTTGTAGATTCGAATTGTTTTGATTTCGAATAACGAAGTTTGCTCTGAGCTGAGATATGCCACTTTAAAGAACACAGGATGAAATCCTACAGTTATTCCCGAGCAACCTAATATCTCATCACTCTTTCCTCTCAACACCATTACTTCGCTCAGTCATAGCTACACGCCCCTTTTTCTATCTCCAATGGAAACAAGGAAAAAGCCCAAGAGGCGTGTGAGAAAAAGAAGATATATTCGCTCTGAATAAATATTCTACAGCTTAATCAGATGAGCCAGCTTTGGTGCTTTCTGCCCAGAAGAAGAATGGGTTGTACCAAAAGAATGGCGGGAAAAATGTCGAAGAATCTAAGAGTTGCTGAATAAGCTGCAGCACAACGAGTAAAAGGCCTATGCATTCCATTCGAAATGTCATCTGCAGTCCTGCTAATCACCAAGTGACTCGAATGAACACCAGTAAGCTTTTTCCAGAGTGCAATGGTAATCACTCAGAGACTCGAAGTGTAATTTTGTCCTCGTGTTTTTCACAGTTTTTGGCTCGTAGTAATTACGAATGTCTCCCTGAGCTCTGCGTTCAAAGGGTTACTTTTGGTAAAGGTTCAGAATGAAAATGTTGACATTTGCCCATTTAAGACTTCCGCTAAAATCAAACCTATGTAAGGAATCACTGTTGTCCTAAAAGAGGCCCAGTCGTAAAATAAGAAATCTCCTTCTGAAGGACATCATCCGACGAGTGCCCGTTGTCAGGAAGGACATATGGAATTTGGAACTCCAGAGAAGAAAGACTTAGGTAACAGCTGTCAGATGGGAAAAGTGCTAAAGGCGCTATTACTCGCTTTCTATTAAAATTATATGAGCACAACAATCTCTATGAAAACTGCATGGTAGTAGTCTGCCGACATGATGAATGAGAAAAATGGACCCAGTAGAGATTCGTGGATAACAGATCTGACATTGTAATGGGTTTAAAATGTCAGTGAAATCGTGCACGTTTAGAAGTTCTCATCAGAGAAAACTTAGTAATCGGAAAATATCAATTTCAGATTTGTATCACATAAGACATAAGTGGAATGAATTAGGATTCAAGTTGGAGTTTCTATGAAAGATGAAACATATCGATGGAACGGATAGCTCGTGAATGATTTATTCATAACAACAGGGAATGAAAGCGAAAGAGTGCAAGGTGTCATCTAATCCATCTTTGTCAGATGTTACATCAAATTTGAACGTAATGCTGGGTAAATGAAAGTGAAAAAAGCCAAAAATATCGACTTTACTATGAAATATTGAAAGTTAACAGAGCTAGAGCTCGAAAATCATAACATTTGTAGAAAGGGCATTATAAATCTGAAAGCACTAAGCTATCGGCACTGATCAATCCCTGAGGGTGCGCCGTGGATTCGACTTCATTAAACATCGTTTGGAGGTGACTGAACGCATATCTGGCCTTTACACTGACTCGCAGTGGCCTACCGATGTATTGAGCCTGTGCTACAGTCCTCCCAGACAAGTCTGGTACCAATCTGCCGATCCCAGAGAAGCAAGGCGTGGTGAGCTTCATGCGCAAGGATGGATTCCACGTGTGTGTTGCAAGGCTCCTCCGACCAATACGCTACACGAGCCCTCAAAGAGCATTGAACTGTCCAAGGTTTGGTACTATTTCTCTAATGTCTTAATCAATTTCATACTGGTTTCGCAGCAGGTCACATTGAATACAGATCTGAGATCAGAGCAAACAAAACTGGTTAACACTTGAACATCAACGTCAGTTGTTGTCTATCTATACTTGCACAGAGTAGACTGGCCGAAGTGAAGAATTAAGTACTTGTCCAACTATTCGAGTAATAAAGTTATTCGTTGGAATGAGCTTATGAACGGTTTTGGTAAGATAATGCCGCCTTATCTGATTATCTTTACTGTGTTTATAGTAAGGAATAAAGAATCCTACGCTCCAGGCCCACCAAATCTTTCATCCATCCGTGGTAGGCAAATAGGTGCAGGACATTTTTTGAGGATAGGAGCAATGACTCGATACATCATTACGCCATCAAAAGTCATTGCATGGGTCAAATATGTGTTCACCCACTTTTACTAAACTTAATGAATTCGAATGCATGCCGCATTCTTCAAGGACAGATTAACGTTGATCGCTTCACCCTTCATGCTTATATTACTGTATTGACGAAAAACATGTATAGATAATTTAATTGTTATATCCGCCATCCTGATTCCTATGCATGATGAGTTCACTTCTTGTATAATAAGAGCTCAAATAAGCTTCTGTTTAGTCGATTTATCGGTCTCAGCGTAAAGGATAAAAGGATAAAGCTCTCGGTCTGATTAATCCCTGAGGAACGCACCATGCATTCGACTTTATTAAGCATCGTTTGAAAGTGATTGAATGCATATCTGGTCTTTACAATGGCTCGCGGTGGACTACCAATCGGGCCAGTGCTGTTATCCTTCCAGACAAGTCTGGCACCAATTTGCCAACCCCGGAGGGGTGGGAGGATTGGTCCTCCCAGACAAGACCGGTACCAATTTGCCGATTCCAGGGAAGAAAGGCTTGGTGAGCCTCGGGCGCAAGGATGGATTCTACGTGTATGTTACAGCACGCCTCGACCACTGAGCCACACTCAACCTTTGGGCGATCACAACGATTGTTTCTAGTATCATCTCTATTTTAGTCGTGATGATGCCAACTGAGCGTAACTAGCTCATCTAATCATTCTCCAATACTAACGCCGATTGCTGTATTTCCCATGGGATTTTTTTTTGTCATACACTTACCGATGACTACGAAGACATTAGGCAGAGCTATTGTTACCTACCTGATGATGTAGCGCTGACATTTCTTTCTCCATAGAAAACGTTCTCCACGGAATAACGAATGATGTCTACCACTTCTTAGTCAAATGCACATAAGCCTTCTGTAAACGCTATTACATCGATTTCATTCAAGATTCCTTTCTACCTCTTATTTCGTCTTCGCTATTCTCGTATCCACACTTGTTTCGCAGCTTGGAACTGTTCGTCTTTGTCCAACAGTTCGCGAACTGGATGAGCAATTTGTCTTGTGCGAGGAACGATGGTCTTTGTAAGTTGTAACTGTAACTGTAACTGTGGCGGTAGATTGTAATGTCACAGAAAGTGCGACATGTGGCATTTTACTAGTTTGCGTCGTTGGAACTGTCAAGTTTCATATCGAGGTAAGAAAAATATATCTATAAAGAGTACTGGAAACTCTGAATAAAACGAGAACTGTGTCCAAACCCAATCATGAATTGGTCAACTCTGAGTAAGTTTCCGCTGCAGATTCTCCTTACCCACGTAGCATTGCTCATCATGATGCGAACACATGTCTCTTTTTATCGTTTGAAACCGAACGATGTAAGCAGCATATTGCTTGGTTCTGTTGGGCAGTACTGAATCCAGCTTGTCAGTACGGACGCATATTCATGTATACTGCGGGTAACAGCTGAACACGTTTTTAGATGTGGTGCAACATCTCTTTTGTAGTTGAAATAAGCTACTTCACTACCTTTCTTGAAGAACAACCACCAGTTTGTTATTATGGCATTTATGCATTCACAATAGCTGACGTTTCAGCAGTTCCTCCTTTTTCAAAACCTGGAAGGGCATATTAACACGCAAGCTATTTAGCTAGTCACTTTCAGAACCTCATCAGATAGGACTTAGTACATAAATCTTCATTCGCATAAGTAATAGTCTCTTCTAAACACTTACCATTTTCTATCAATTCGTTCATTTTCAACAGAAAATTGCTAGCACCAGTAACTGTCGTTTTTAAAAATACACCGTCAGGTGAGGTTGCATTATTCGACCAGTGTTCCAATGAAGAAGATTTGACTTGATACGGCGACGAAGAAACCGAATCGAGTGTACAAAAGACTGTGTACCATTGACTTTGACAAAAACAAAGACTTCGAAACGTTAACCGAATCGCCGAAAGGCCAAAAACCTCTTTATCAACCTTTCATTAGCTTATGAACGAAAGAATAGATATTGATCAGTCATGCCGAGATTAAAAGTTGGCTTTTGAGACACCGTTTTGCTATTTGTAAGCCTCCCAGTTATTTAGTGGAGACCAGCGGCACTGAGTCTTGCATGGGTGAGAAATCTGCTTAGCCCAGGTGAGAAAAATAGGCTGAGATATTTCGAGGATAGAGACTTTTACTTCAAAATCTTCTTCGTTATGCCATCGGGCACTTTGTATGCCTAGCGGAGTATTTGGATTAACCTTAAATTTACCGACTAGGTGTTTTTTATACAGACGCAGAGTGACCTTCCCGCTTCGCCAATGTATTCGTCCTAGTCCGTTTTACGAGATACCAGATAAATACCTGAACTGAACTACTGAACCTGTACCTGAACTTATGCAATCACTATACCGTTGAGACAAACTATGCCATTTTAACATTAATAATGCTGAGTTATTTGCAAAACTCCGGACCGCAGGTGTTTACGGTGGGGAACGAACGCGCTATTGTCCTTTCCGGGGACTAACGCGTTCACCACCACACCATGCGGGTCCTCAGTTTTGCCTGTCTCTCAGCTAGTTCTGTTTCTGTTCTGTCTCTAGACCCGTTACTTCCCGGAAAGGACAATAGCGCGTTCGTTCCCCACCATAGACACCTGCGGTCCAGAGTTTTGCAAAAATCTCAGCATTATTAACGTTATATTTCGCAATATATCCTGCCGTTAAAAAGAATAGGCAGTAAATAATAAGTTGAAATTGTAATTATGCCATTTTACGTTCTCTGTAGACGGTCATACAGACGGTTGCGAACTAGCTGACATCTTAGAGTACTCGGTGGTATTTCCATCACTGTTACCGAATTCTCTAGATTGGCCTTTCTTAAGCAGCGTTTTATAGTCTTAATTATTTCGCTTGAAATAAAGTGCAGAGTAAGCGAAACCTTATGATAGCTAGAGTTGTCGTTTGGGGGATTGGATTTTTCTATGCAGCTATCCCTAGGAGCTACAGCTTCGTAGCTTTTTGAAATTGCTATTTCTCGCGGCAATTTCCTGAATTCCCCTTTCTACTCTCTTCTTGTGCACACGTTGGTAACTGTTCGAAACATGTTTCCTACAAGCATCCTTTTTGAGTGGGCGAAGAGAGGGATTTAGGAACGTTGTTTTGGTGCGAGAGACACTTTACGCTTCCACCATGTGAACTCTGCGCGGTTGGCCTGCAAGTGACACATTCAGTGGTAGGCTCATAGAAAGCAGTGAATATGCGAAGAACCTATTCTGTGCTCAATGTGATTGAAATCCTGGCTTAGCATCTTCTCTGTTTATTTATGAAGCCGCTTAAGTGGACAGATTGCGGTAAACTTGACCTTTCCAGGCTCTGAGGAGGGCGAAATCCGTCCAAACGTCAGTATTGGCGTAATAAAGAATGAAAAGACACCTCATTTTTGCTCAACAAAATCATGAAGAATTATTTGCCTATATTTCGTCGAAAATGAAGGGCAAAATAAACGGAACCGTCTCCTCGGTAGAATTATCGTTTAAAGATCGCATGGAGCCTATAGAAAACATTCTTCACCAACATAGGAATGTTCTCTAGGTAAAACATTTTGAATATTGTGTCCGGTGACCTTGTTCCTATTCCCTATATTGGTGTGTTTCTTGCTCATCTGTAACCATCTTAAATCTATCTTGGCATCTTCTCTTAATTGCCTCTTAGTCACTATATCATGCAGTTCTCTCGCAGGTGGCTGGAAAGGGATTCAACAACTTCTTTCAACAAACTGCTCTTCTTTGTCCGACAGTTCGGACACTGAATCAGCAGCAGTCAGCTGAATGTACTTTCCAGCATCTGCCGTCCGAAAGAAGTTTCCGAACGAGCAGCTGCGCCCTTTCACATGTAGCTCTATCAGATTGTGCTCGTAGAAAAACCTTTAGAACCTCTCTCTAAACACTGACCTTAGTTCCCTCTGGCAAAGCTCCACCCACTAAAGAAGTAAGACAAGGAGGGGACAGGGATTCGTTTTCAAGTGCTGGTAGCGTGCTGCAATATTCATCCAGTCCCTCAGCTCCTCAGTGCTCCAACTCCGATATCCACCTAACTTCCTTCAATTGCATCCCTTGTTCTCATTTCAATCTCGCTCGTATACACCTACCTAACCCCATACCAGGTATTATCATTGTACAGTTGTTACTACTATAAACTATTGTAACCCAAACTCGAGGTTGTTCACGACATTACGGAAAAAGACCCGCGTGGCAGCTATAAGGACTAATATTTACAACGACCTGGTATTCGTATAAAGTTGGACCTCAGCGCCGCCACAGAACCTACGCGAACTTTAAGATCGACGATTTAAGATCGACGCCTTTTCAAAGATAGTACAGATACGTCATATAAGAGTAATGAACAAAAAATAGACCGTACGATCACAGACTTGTCCAAGAGCGGTCCTTTAAACGTCAAGATCAAAATGGTGAAGTAGATATCAATTTCTGTACATTTTCGGATGAAATTCTCCAAATCCTTAACCACTATGCCAACCGAAATTTCAGATGTGATCTCACAGTATCCCAAAAATGTGATATGCGACAATTTCGGGAACTAATAAAGTCAAAAACTATTAGACTACCAGATAGCGATAAGGGTGAAGAGTTTGACACCTTTCCGACCGCTTGCTTTTTGTAGCACAATAGGAGCGCGCATTGATATGAAAATGTACAGTCAGCAATCTCGAACAGAAAGGGCGACGCGCTGGTTTCTTGAGCTTATAGTTCAGTTGCTCCGTCGCCTCACACATCTTTTGTGTCTCTCTAACTCCGACCCGATACGATCTTCTTGTGCTGGTCGAGTCAATTCTCCTTGCAATTCCCATGGCGGATTTCCTGTTAACCTCGAGATTGATTAGATAATTCTCTACATTCTTGTTAAGGAAACACGATGTGTTATTTTGTTTCCTTATTCACGAACAAAGTTTCGGCGGATTTCGCCCTCCTCGGAGCCTGGAAAGGTATGTTGACCGTAATCTACCCAACCGAACACCTCCATAACAAGCAGAGAAAATGCTGAACCAAAAGAAATGTTTGGTTATGGAGGTGTTTTGGCAGGGTACATTGCATGGAACTTCTAGATACGATGCAAGGAATGATGAGAAGTACGTACCAATTGCAGCCAACGTAAGAAATGGTTGCTTAGACTGTTTCAGTACTGCTCTTCAAGAATCCGACCTACTCGTTCGTACCAGGCATTTCGCTTAACGATTGCATAATATAGGTAGCAAATGCATATTCTATATTAATATAATAAGTATTAGGGACTACAAATAGATTATTGTAGAAAGCATTAGGTCATGGCTATTGTAAGACGTAAATATTGATTACTACTTGTTATTTGCTGTGCCAATGGCTTACCGTCTCATCCTGGCTGGGAGGTGTTCCTGGGTGTCAGGCTGCGATGTACGGCGGGAGGATTCGTCTACCTGGCAGGGTCTCCCATGCTGAGAATGAGTCCGGCGTTTCCATCAGAAAACCTAGCTAAGAGTAAACCATTATCAGGATCCACCACCGTCCTGGTATCACAATCGCATGGTGGCAAATCTCCTCCTGGGCTGCGATTGTGAAGACCTGGGGGAGACTTTGGCCAGGCTGACCTCGGGATTCCAGGAGCCACAATGGCTTAGTAAGCAAATCTCCGTAAAATGGAGATTCACGATTAAAAAGTCTGTATTTGACGAGAACATTCTTAACGAAGTCCTATCCAAACGTGACTGGCAGATTAAAGAAGACCCGACCGAAGACTACAAGCTGCTTGTCGAACGACTGAAAAGCTGTGCCGAATCCGCCTCAGTTCCTCAGGCAAGAAGATCGGATCGCATCTCCACCACTACTAAGGAGTTGCTCGAAAACAAGGAAACTGAAGCTCGATCCCACTGCAACACGTTTAGCGCGGCTAGTAATAAACACCAGCTGCAGAAGAGCTTCTCAGGAAGATCTACAACGGTACAAGCAGAAGAAACTACTGAAAGCAGCAGAGAAAAGAAGCAGTCCGAAAAATGCCGTCGTCAGCCCTGATGAGCGAAGATGGGATCGTCAAATCAAAACTTCCCGTCATGATATGGAATTAGTAGCGAAAACGTTCTACATCAACCTTTTCCGCTCCACAATCCCCGTCCCGGGCCCTAATATCCCGCTGGAGAAACGCCACTTGGAATTCCGTCGGAGGCTCGAGTTGCGAGGGAGAGCATGAAAAGAGGCACAGCTCCAGGACTTGACAATATCACCACCGATTTCCTCAGAGCTGGTGGCCACAATTTACACGTACTTCTCGCACACCATATGACAGCATACCTTCGAAAGGAAAAAATCCCAGACCAGTGGAGGACGTCGCGCATGGTCATCTTGCCTAAGAAAGGAGACCAAAAGGATCTTTGTAACTATCGTCCTATATGCTTGTTAAATGTACTTTACAAGCTTTTCACGAAGATTATCCTCTCGCGCATATCAAGGACATTGGATGAGGCGCAACCAGTCGACCAAGCAGGATTTCGAAAAGGATTCTGCTACATGGACAACATCCAAACCGTGTCCAGGGTCATCGAAGTCTGTCGGGAATACCACTTGCCTCTAGTCCTAACCTTTGTCGACTATGAAAAAGCGTCTGACAGTGTAGTGTCAAAACGAATGCAATCCTATCAGCGCTCGTCGACCTAGGACTGGACCCGTCCTACATAAGAACTCTGTCCGACTCTTATCGGAATTGTACTACGAAAATACAGCTTTTCCATCGACCTCTTACCATACCCATAGGAAAAGGGGTTCGACAGGGCGACACAATATCACAATACAATATCAATATGTTTAGTGCCGCACTGCAGTGGATAATGAAGTCACTCGATTGGGATGAGAAGGCATACGTATTGATGGAAAATTCCTACCAAACCTTCGTTGTGCCGATGACACTGTTATCTTCTCAAGAAGTACTAGCGAAGCAAAGACGATGATCAACGAGCTCAACGAAACGGGGGTAAAGATCGGACTTCGCATAAATCGAAACAACACCCAGTTTATGAAAAACCCACGGTACGAAGGCGAAAAAATTGAATTGGATGGTTCCCTCATTGCAGAGACCACCTCGTACGTATACCTTGGGCGATCAATGAACATGGAAAACAGCATGAAGGAAGAACTAGATAGAAGAAGGAGAGCAGCTTGGGCCGCATTCGGGCCTCTCAAAGAAGCCACCAGCCAACTGAAGAACCCGAAAGTCCGCGCTCATCTCTTCGATTCTACGGTCCTCTCTGTTATGGTGCAGAGACGTGGGTTGATACTTCAACTGCTTCAAGAATTTTTCACACTGCTCACAGAGCACTTGAGCAGTGCACTCTGAAATATAACCAGCACTCTCAATACCTAGCCGGAATGCGAAGCTCTGACCTTCGAAATCTGTCACATCTTCGAGATCCAGGAGAATAAACATCAAGAGCGAAACATAGATGGACCGGTCACATAATGAGAAGAACAGACGACAGATGCACAAAAAGAACAGTAGAGTGGACTCCAAGAGAATGCAAACGTCCCCTTGGGTGACCACCTACACGTTGGGCGGACGTGTTCGTAAACAAAATTAATCAGCTGTACCCGTAGCTGCAGTTGTTTTACAGATCACGGTATGAGACTCGCAAGCGATACCATGCTCGAACAAGACCACCACCATGGACTACGATTGCGAGAGAAAGGAACGAATAGCACATTTGCTGGGGTTCGCACAACTCATGAAGACGGACCGTCCAAGTATCCAAGTGGTGATTATATGCAAGAAGCACAAATTTTAGACAGCTAGGGTAAATTGTTGACCGTTGCTGGTTGTATAAGTTGACGACCGTTGAGAAAATATTCTTAGCAGAAGGTCCACGATACCATTATATTGTTATGGACATATACTTGGATGGTCCGCCTTCACTGATTGTGGCAGGCCCCAGCACAGCTTACATTCTCCGGAGATTTGCTTTAGCCATTGTGGTTCCCTGAAGTCCAGAGGACAGCTTGGCCAAAGTCTGCCCAAGGTCATCACCACCGCAAGCAGTTGTAGCCCTTGTGGATCAGAGAGAGATTTGCCATCATGCGACCAGTTTTATACCAGCGTGATGGTGGATCCCGGTATTGGTTCACTCTTAGCTGGGCTTCCTGATGGAAACGCTGGACTCCTCCTCAGCCTTGGAGATCTAGCTGGGGGATAAATCTCCCGTTGCACATGGCAACTCGACACCCAGGAACACCCCTCAGCCACGATAGACCGTTGATAGCGTTATGAAAATATAGGTCAGAAAATATGCATTCTTTCCTAAGAAGTACTCAACACGTTAATGAATGCAAACTCTCTCTCTCTCAACGCTACCACTACAAATACTTCAATGTGATTTTCCTCAAATATTTAACCGTTTACAACAAAGGCGATGGCAAAAGTGATGTAGGAGATTGCCATGTGTTCCTTTCCCAAGGCTGTAGTTTGCCCACTGATAAATCCACAGTCTGAGGATCTTTAGGCCTTCTGAACTACTAAAAACACGTCTATAGAAATCTCCTTGGTGATATGCTATCTTTTCCTGACCATAATATGTTCTTAACCTCTGAACTTAACTGTGTGAGTACCAATAGATCCGCTATGGAATTCCAGCAGAACGGCTAACTCTGCCGAAAGCATAATGCAGTATTCTTTTCACTAGTAAAGCGCAACGAGCATTGCAGTCAATACCCATAGTCCGAAACGTGCAACAGTGTACATTCCTAAGTCATTCCACGTGGTCATGAGAACATTAACGAACTGGTGATTTTAAACGGTAATCAGCCGAACGAACAATCTGTACGTGGAAAAAGCATCTTCGAACTCCGTATGATTCCTGGAAACACGAAACATTTTAGAACTTTTTATCAAACTTTAACGCATAACTCAACTTGCAACAACTAAAACTAATTTTGCACAACGTGAACAGTGTGATCTCATGTTCCTAAACGTTATGATTGAATTGACAAGATGCTGAGAATTAAATAGAAACCCACAAATTAGCGATTTTTTTTAAATTTTATTACTTACAGTACGAGAACTCAACAAAAATAAAACTTAACTACGAAGAGCAACTGTATAGCGCTGTCTGTTTGTTCTTTGCCGGCCATACAAGCTCATTACAGACACGGGACTACACATCAAAAAGCATTAAAAATGATACGTTTGATGAAGTTACGAGTGATAAGCTGTAAGTCTGCTATTCCTAAAGTTCAATCTTAACCATCTTATAATCAATCCGTCCGTCTTCCGTATTTAAAGAAATCGTGTTGCATTCGAGAGCAGAGTTCACCACAAGGCCACATTCCTCCATTTGCGACGCGTTTGCAGTCACGAATGCTTGCAGCGCACTGTGATGTCGTGTTGGAATCAGGCGGCTTTTTTGGCCTGAAGTTTTGTAAAATACAGCAAAATGTCAAAAAGCGTCGATACAACATAAACATACCACTGTGCAACCAATGCTTTTTACCCACAAGCCATCCATCAAGCACAGTTGGAGATATGTCTTCGGTGTGCAAAATGTAATTGCTTGACCTATAAAAACACTCTACAACCAAAATACGTTTACATGTTCCATTCACTAAACTAATGGTTAACGCTAGGAAGAATTTAAGATTTAAAAATGTCACAGAATATTGAAGAAAAGCACCGATGGGTTCCAGTAAAGCTAAATGAGTTTAAAACCAAGCAAAAAAAAAACGGTACTTACCTAATGTTTGTGAAATACTCAATCGCGCTTTGCTCATCAGTGATACTGCACTTTCCATTGAAGTGAGGTACTGTTGCTAGTTCAAAAAAGAGTGGTCGAGACAAGTGTGGAACCGATGGGGCTAGAAACTATTTTATATTACACATCTCTACAATTTGCTCTACGTGAACCATTGTCGTGAAGTCTAAAAAGAAAGCTAAACCGTTGAAATTCAAGTATTTAGGAATAAAACATAAAGCAATCAGCGTTGATGAACCTCTGAAGAATATGGGATGCATCTGACATCAGTAGGCATCGCAGAGGTGATTGAATACATGTCTGGCTTACAATAACATCTGCAAGGACCCACCAAAGTATCAATAATTGTTTCTACCTATCCAAGTAAGTCTCATACCTATATGCCGACCCCGGAGAGAGAGGGTGTCTGTCTTACCGTTTCAACACAAAGGAAATTACGCAAGAATTGCACATGATTCGAATTTTTCACATTAATGCATATAACACATTTACATGTATGACCATCCTCACTAGTTCTGTGAGCCCCAGTAAAATTTCCATTTCTCAGAGTTTTCCTGGTTTAGCCGCTGCAGTTTCCTGGAGTCTCGAAGTCAGCCCTGCCAAGGTTTGCCCCATGCTGTCGCCATCATAGGCGATCTCCGCCCCTGTGGATCAGAGAGAGATTTGGGAGATTTACCACCACGCAGCTAGTTTGATACCAGGATGGTGACGGATCCTGGCATGGAAACGCCAGACTCTTTCCCAGCTTGGGAGATTCTTACGGGGTGATGAATCCCTGTACATCGCAGCCCGATACTAAAGAACACCCCCCAGCCACGATGAGGTTGTAAACCGTTGGTAGGATGCGTATAGCATGAAATAAAAAAAGAGGCGTATTCAAAAATTATACCACGTGCGCCACGTGCTGTCGATGGAGGAAGAAGGTACAGCCGCATATGATGAGAATCAGCGGCAACACGAAAACCGTCCTCATCCACCTCAATAGAAAAAAAATGAGGTTTTCTGGAATTACGGATGGTAGTGGAGGCTTAAATCTCAAAACGATGACATTTACAGCAAGAACTCTTTTGAACTACAGATTTTACAATAATGTTCTCCAATTCGCAGCTTCATCATTTTGACCTTGCAAGCCTAAGCCTGTTTAAAACATAAAGCGTAAGAACAGAACGCAAATTCTTGCGGATTTCGACGGCGCTTATAAAAAAATTAGTGTTTGGTCGGATTTTCAGAGAACGCTCTTCATGTGAAACGGTTTCATCTCTGATGTACACATTTAGTGAACGAATATCTCCTGAGCTTCTCGATGCGTATTACACATGCAGATCGAGAAGTTAGCAAGATAATGAGGTTTTCTGGAATTACGGATGGTAATGGAGGTTTAAATCTCAAAACGATGACATTTACAGCAAGAACTCTTTAAAACTACAGATTTTACAATAATGTTCTCCAATTCGCAACTTCATCATTTTGGCCTTGCAAGCCTAAGCCTGTTTAAAACATAAAGCGTAAGCACAGAACGCAAATTCTTGCCGATTTCGACGGCGCTTATAAAAAAATTAGTGTTTGGTCGGATTTTCAGAGAACGCTCTTCATGTGAAACGGTTTCATCTCTGATGTACACATTTAGTGAACGAATATCTCCTGAGCTTCTCGATGCGTATTACACATGCAGATCGAGAAGTTAGCAAGATAAGCAACTTAGATTCAGAGCTGTGTACGAGCAGAAGAACCATATAAGAACATCAAAGATGCTTATCAAGAGAACAAAGAACGTCTAGTTATCTGCTCATTTCCTCGACTCTATACTTTTTCCTTGCATAAAAAACCGGCCAAAAATTCTCACGCTGTGGATGTAGACATGTGGAAGTTCAACCTAGCGCTAATAAACATTTTAGCGAAAACATGCTAAAACTATACTACACAGCGCAGGCTAAAGAAGAAATCCGATGTTCGGCGCAATGTCGATAATAAAAGATCAGGGTGCCGCCACATATTTCAAGATGTCAAAGATAGCACGAGGAGTGGCTATTGACGCGGTCCATCTGGATGTAAGGTAGTGGTTCGACCCCCTTCCAACACTCTCGTCTGATCCACAAGACAACGCCTTAGCTCAGCTACCTCCATGAAACGGTGGAGCCTACAAAGTATATGTAATGATGGGACATGTGAATAAAAACAAAATGGCAACAATCAATAGGTAAACGGCCGATTGAGAACAGGGTCGTGCGGAATATGTGTCACATATCAGGAAAGTCACTAATAAGATATCAGAATTAACGATGATTCTGAAAGAAAACCATACTTTTTAAGTGCCTCATCAAGTTTTGCAAGCAAGAGAACTCTAAGCAAGAGTAAGTAATTTAGACGGGCAGGAAAAGAACACCGCCTGCTGGAGGGATTCGACCAACGAAAGACAAATGACACAAATGGTCCTAGTTCAGAGTAGAATGAAAATAAGTACCTCGTGCTTTCTTTTCCCATCTTTTTCGGCAGTCCCAAGTTCAGACCTGCCATTGCTCAAGGCGAGATCGACTCTATCTGAGTCGCTTGCTACGGTCTCAAGCACGGAATCAATAATCGGATCTGTCTAAAATGGTGGTATATAAGTACGCGAGTCATAAAACACGGCTAAACAAATAATTTATGTCTTCTTTATTGTTTTATTCTGTTTTTTTTTAAAGAACAATGACGACCATGGCTCCACACCAACTCAATGAAATACGAAGAATATTCGAAATTAAACAGCCGACAAACCCGCTCAGAATTGACAACATTATGTTACTAATAAGTCTCGAAGTAATTAAAGTTGATTTAGGTTAAAGGATGAAATGAAAGATAAAGCTATCGCCGTTGATCAATGCTTGACTGATGCACCATTCATTCGATTTCATTATGCATCACTGAAAGTGACTGCATGCATATCTGGCCTTTACAATGACTCAGGGTGGTCTACCAATGTACTGAACCAGTGCTGCTTCGTACCGTACCTTTGTATCGTACCAGGTTTCGTACCAATTTCCCAACCCCGTACGGATGGATGGCTTGGTACGCGACGGGCGCGGGGATCGATCTCATGTGTGTGTGATGCAGGGAGCCACCGACCAATGCCCACATGCGCCCAAACGGTTTTGTTTGAGTATATTTCGAAAAAGAAAAGATAAGAGAATTGATTACATTTGACTCAATTCTACGGTTCATATCAAGAAGTCAGCATATAAAAGAATATCAGCAAACCTCTTCGTATTTCACAACATGGTTGGCATCGTCATCTTCAATAAGGTTCGAGCGATTCTGCATAGCCAACATCTGAACAAAACAACTGATAAGCAGATCTCGTTAGATAACAACTTTCTAAATTTAGAACTAACACAACAGAAAAGAGAAATTATGAAGTTTTACAAGGAAAAAATACAGTTCCATCCACGTAGCTATAAGAACAATAAGGATTTCGAAGAGACGAAGAACTTATGAAGCAAACAGTTTTGCCTAACGGATTTCTCAAAGACAAAAAAATTGACGTGCTCCTATTAGTATGAAACAACCTTAACCTTCCATCGTTTAGTGTTTATTCCTTATAAATTTAAAATGTCATACTTTCTCATCCAGTTGCTTGGAGACATCCTTCACTTCTTCAACAACAGCGTCGAAACCCTTGCTGGTTTGATCAACTACGTTCTCCAACGTTGAACCAGCGACCTGAGTTGATGAAGTTATAAGTATCACAGGTTCTCGTTCATATAATATAAAACTTTCTCAATACAAAATAACTGAGAAGAATGGCGAAAAATTACAAATCAATTAAAAAACAACTGTTGTTTAAACACACGACATAAACACTACTTGTCATAAATTACTTGCTTGATACTTGAATGGCCCGTTCTCACTGGTTTTGTGGGCTCCAGCAAAATTTCCACTTTTTCAGAGTTTTGCTGATTTAGCTACTTGTTTCCCTGGAGTCCCGAGATCAGCGTGGCCAAAGTCTGCCGCAGGTCATTGTGGGTTCGAGGGAGATTTGCCAACATGCGACTAGTTTGATACCAGGAGGGTGATGGATCCTTGTATTGGTTTACTCTCAGTTGGCCTTTCTAATATAAACGTCGGACTCCTTCTCAGCCTGGGAGGCCTTGTTGGGAGGATAAATCCCGCTGTATATCGCAGCCCGACACCCACGAACACCTTCCAGCCACGGTGGGGCAGTAAACCATTGGAAGGCGTCATAAATTAGAGTACAGCAATAAATTTTAGCCAACCTTTACAGAGTTTTCAACTCCATCAATAAGTGAAGAAGCTAGAGCCGAAGCAAGGGGAGTCGATGCATCGTTAATCATCTGTTGGCTTAATTTGCGCACTGCTTCCGTATACTCCTCTGAAGCATTCTTGCACTCTTCATTCTGAAACAAAAACGACGACAGTCGACAGATAGTTTATTAACTAGTGCGAAAGGTCTAAACATGTGGTATGTGCACCAGTAATAAGCAAAAAATTCCTATCTGTATGCTGATGGACTGAGTTTCTAACGCTTCTGCCAATTACCTTAGCAGGATGGAATCAGATGATATATCTACCTCCAATGATTTTTTTAAATCATCAGTGTCCATGCTGATCATCCTCAGTCTTGGAGGATCCTCCAAATCATCCAGCAGCCCGTTTTCTCCAACTACTTGAGGAACGTGAGGACCCTGAAATAAGCAAAATAAAGTTGCTTTATGATATCTTAGTATATCTTTGGAAGGAAAATTTTATTTTGACGCCCAGCAATGATAATAACAATGGTTAAAATGCAACGCAGAAATAGCTGCCATTACTTCATCTAAAAAGCCAAACAAATTGGGCCTCTCTAATATCTTCTTTTCCTAAAAGAAGGAATGCATGGGAAACATTTTTGGAAAGTGCATTGGCGAAGTTTCTGTTTGCGCTGCACCTGAAGCTGTTCGTAGGGATAATAACTTGTTTACTTCTCATCAAAATTGCCTTTTTGTCATTTCAAAGATGACTGGTTAGAACGAAATCCAATTCATTAATTAGTGGTTCCCTCATCATGGCTGGAGAGTTGTTCCTGGGTGTCGCACTGCGATATACAGCAGAGGATACATTTTCTCGGTAGTGTCTCCCAAGCTGAGGAGTCAGGATTTTTCAACAGGAAGCTCAGCTACGAGTAAACCAATTCCAGGATCCACCACCGCCCTGGCATCAAACTAGTCCCATGGTGGCAAATCTCCCTCTGATCCACAAGAGTGGCGACTCTTTGGCTAGACTGACCTCGAGACTCCAGGGAAACACAATAGCTAAACCAGCAGAACTCCGAAAATGGAGATTATGTTGGGGCCCACACAAGCAGTGAAGACAGGCCGTCCAAGTATTCATGTGTCCAAGTAATTAATAGTCGTAACTCCACAGAAAATTTCGAACATCTTATAGGCGGCTTTATAGACTGGATGCTTAACCTTGCGCAATGACGTGGTACTTTTCTTAAGCAACACTACGTTAAAAAAACGGTAAAAGCTACATCATCACTATGAATGCTGTACCTTCCCAACCTCTTCTTTTTCAATACAACTGAATAGCTTTTCCTTTGATGAGAAATATAACGAAAATAACATTTTCAACCAAAAAGAAAGTGAAGTGTAATCAGTCGGAAATATAAAATGAAACCTTGAATTCTTCAGGCACATCGCCTTCAACAACAACATCTCGACCCTCTTCAATTAACGACGGTGGGGGAAAACGTTCTGCTGGTATGATGTCCGTATTGGAAGGTAAAACAGGTAATGAATCATTCGCATTTGGAGAGATTGAAGGTTCTGTCGTGAGTTCAACTTTCGGACTGTTATCGTGCTTAGGTGTCAGCGCCGACTCTGAGGCCAACACATCTTTTGATGGCGTTCTGCTGTTAGGGATCTGATCTGATGAAGAGATGAATGAAGCGCCTGGTGAGCTAAGTTGTGGCGACTCATTATGTCCGAGTCCATGATAATCTAATAGCTGATTATCTGTATGATCATCAAGTTCTTCAACAGAGTTGTGATCGAAAGAAAAGGCCGGATCGGGAGTTGTGGTTGTTGAAAGAACATCACTGCTGCTTCGTCCGTCATCTTCGTTTCTCACCAAAAGAGGCTACAACACAACACATTACTACTACAAATAGTCGGCTAGCTATCCCAAAAATGCTCGTTAACACATGCACATACACACTACATCACTATGTGCTTAAATGAAATGCATGCAGTAGTGCTGTAGTTTAGTAGTAAGTACCTGCCGATCCATGCCTTCTTTATCATCTGTGGGTTTTTCCACTTCACCTGGTGGAAGACCATCCACTGAAGAGTGAACTGACTGCGATACTGGTTCTGGTGTAGGTGGAATCACTACTAATTCCACTGGAGTTCGACTGTCTGGAGAAACGGGATCTTGTGGCGCGTCGATGTTGATTTCAGGCACTACATCGTCAAGCATGTATACGGAAGCATCCAACTGAAACGACATGCCAACCGTTTAACTAAGCCACTACACAAGCTTTTAATTACAATAAAAAGCATATATATATATATATAAAATATCCATAAGATTCTTAAGCCACTGAAACTGCAGCAACAGTTAGTGATGGACAGCTTTATCTTCCTATACATTTAAAAATATTTTCACATATCGATTGATGTCCAGTTCATCTTATAGCAAAGAGATTGAAAAACAAAACGAATTAGTACCTCATAAAGTTACGATGATACGACACTCACTTCAGTGGATGTTTTCGGAAATGTAGATGTCGAGTTTGCTTCAGCGGTTAATTGAGGATCTGGTGTAGGCGGAAGAGGCTTGGCATCTTCAGGAGGTCTTGACGGCGATGTTTTGGCATCTTTAGCTTCAGCAGATTTATTAACTACAGGAGACGGAGGAGACACAGGGGAAGTTTTGGCGGATGTCCTGGAAAAATACCTGCACCTGATCAACTCAAGTATTAACACTGAATTTCGACAAGTTTCTAGCGGTCTGATAATGTTCCTTTACAAACAAAACCAGAAGCACGTTTGGAAATTTTTATATTTCCAAGGCGCTTTTGTGATATTTTCATGATGTGATGACCACATCAACAGAATGAGAAAGAATAAAAAACCATTACATACCCGACAGTCTTCTGGACTGGGACCTCATGGGTTTTCGTTTTTTTGTTAGCTGGTGTGCTTCCAGTCCTGGTCGCGGGCGCAACAGGTTTCGTTGTAGATATGGCCGAAGCCGTTACTCGGGTACGATTGTTCGTCAGTGTTGGATTCGTTGGTTTAGGTAGACGTTGTGACGCCGCATTAGCTAGAATTAGCACCCATATTTGTGTATTTTGACAGATGTCCTCATATTAACTAAAGACAGCAATGTAATTACTAATACCTAAAGAAATAGGACATAGAAAAGTGGTAGTGATGTCAGTCACCAAGGGCATGGTGCTAGTGCGATTCCGCCCCGGGCCAACCCAGCCTCTCATCTCTTCGGGCTCGGGTGCTGGACTTGCCCGGGAAAAAATAATTCTCTGCAATCCAATTGGGAACGCTCTAGCCCGGCTATCTCAGGGCTCCAAGAAGAATCGACTTGACCAGTATTGTACGACATTCAATATGAAATGAAAATCCTCAAGCAGTAGCCGAAACCACGAGTAACAGTTGGAAGATCCTTCTTGATAATGGATGCGACGAAACGAACCAAATATAACAATTGTTGGAATCCACAAAATAGACGTGAAGATGGGTCATACAAAAAGTGCATAAACAGACCACTCTAAATTGAAAACAAAGCAGCTGCTAGTGCATTACGAGACATTAACGAAGGAGTAATTAAATATAATATGACATAACAATAAAATTATAACGATAAGTTTCTCCCAAAGATTGTATATCAAAATAATAACAGTTACAAATAAAATATTGCTGAACCGAAACCAACAAGACTTAGGAAGAGTTGGCACACCAGCACGTGGTGGAATACTGCCTGCCAATGGAGCTGACGTACGCTTCGATGGTGGTGCCTGGAAACTTTGTATAGAAACTCCGAATAAATGTAGAATTCCATTTAAACTCTACAAAAAATTTCTTACCTTCGCTGCATTAGCTAATGAAGTTGGTGGTACACTTCGTAGTGGAAAAGTGGTCTTAGAATTGCCCGCTTTCGAATGTGTACCATTCTCCTTGTAGGCATTAGCAGCTGATACAAGTGGACTGTGCAAGAATGGTAACGACTTCGCTTTCTCTAGTGCCAACACTATGCGAGCCAATGGCGCCGTGCCTTAAAAAGAAGTGCTGGAAAGGAAACCAAACAAAAAGAGACGCTGAAAGAAAATATTTGAAATAATATATATTACGACATGACAGAACCCAAGGCAACGCCAAGAAAATCATACGTCTTCGCTAACATCTTGGCGACAATATGCGTGGGTTTCAGTGCGTTTTATTTAGATTAATTCCTTTCTGTTAAAAGTTTTCAGCAGTACTTTCTGATCCATATTTCATAGTTACCCCCCCCACCTCATCTCAACTTTACCTTTTATCAAACCCATCAAAATTAACAAAAAAGAAAACAACTTTTGGGATAAGTTTGTTTCCAATATGAGACATTCTGCGTCCCATACCGTTAAGCCGAGCGAGTGACATTGGGACTATTGATAACAAAAAAGCCAATGTCCCTGCTGAATAAACACGACGACACGAGTCCATCGGAAATTTTTCCTTCACTGTACAAATTGAAAAAAAGGAACGTTTCTAAAGAGGAGTTTACCCTACTCTGCCTTGTGACCACTTTGGTATACATGGAATGAGTTCAACGTTCTTTTCATGACAAAAAACTGGGCATATCAGCAAGTGTGAAATAGAACAGAAAGGAGCACCTCGAACATAAAATTTACTTGGATACTTGGATGGCCTGCCTCTTCACTCTTGCGAGTCTCAGCACAAATCCCACTGTTTTGGAGTACCGCTGGCTTAGCCACTGTGGTTCCCTGAAGCCCGGAGGGCAGCCAGGCCAAAGACTGCCTCAGATAGTCACCAACAAAGGCAGATGCAGCCCTTTTAGGTCAAACGGAGATTTACCATTATGCTATTTTGATAGCAGGACGGTAGTGGTTCCCGGTATTGGGCTCCCTGATAGAAACGCCGGAATCCTTCACAGCTCGGGAGACCCTCCCGGGAGATGAATCCCCCACTGTACATCGCAACCCGACATCCAGGAACACCTCCTAGCGACGAAGAAGCGGCAGATCGTTGGGAGACGAACACTCCAGTCAAATACACACCCAATGAAGACACAGACAAAATCAGAAAACACGTATGCGTTCCAAAATCTGAACATCAAGTGTGAAATATAAGAAACAAACCTGTATGCAAAATCCTCTTAATAGGATCAGAAGGTCTTGTAGGAAACCACACCAGTACTGATATCGTTCCATTATTGGATGCTGCCTATAAGAAATGAGAATTTCACAACGGAACTTCTTGAGAGCATATTCATTTAAAAGACCTTTTCAATGGCTTGCTGGTCACCATTCTCAACAGCTATTCGAAGTGTCTCTATTTCCTTAGCATCACCAGAAAGTACAAACATTTCAAGACGGCCAGTACGGAGAGACTAGAATTGAAAAATACTGTAAGTTCTACGAAATAGCACTGCACCTGTTTACTATAACAAGCCAAAATTACACCTTGCTGATGACGATAGGTTCGTACTTCGGGTTGAATCGTGTTGGAGTGATAGGCAGACTTTCAGTGGTTCGCTCAATGTCCTTCAAAAGTTTAGCGACGGAATCTGACGAGCCGGTCGATTTGACTGTTGGGATGCTACCCACGAGAGGAACCACGGCATCCTTCAAAAAGTCTTGTGATCAAAACTTTCTAGAAACAATGGGACAACAACACCAACCAAACAGTGTAAAAAATTTTTTGTGATGAAATTTCTCATCAACAATATAATACATTAAAAACAAACCATGTTGAGCGCAACAGCATTTGTGAGAGCCGCTTTCGTCGGTGCGCTGATGACGTTCGCATCGATCTAAACAACACTGTATATGTATATAAGTAACATTACAATAAACTATAATCATCATTAGTTGGATTCTGCTTGTTACACTGCCTTTGAATGACCGGTCGATTAATGGGTATTATTCACTGCCACGATAAAAATGGCTGCTAACCTGAAAGGTTCTGAGTCTCAAGACAGCAAATTTTCCTATAATCTCCGTAGACCAGCAACTACTTGTGATGAACACCTGAGAAAACCCTGGTCCCACTATCTCCGGTTTCTAGGAAAAATTATAAGCGAATCCACACACGAGTACCATGATGGTCGCAAGACAACGAGCCGAATAGAAGTGCTAAGAGGCTTATGGAACGTGGAGACGAGTCATTTCACTTTATTTAAAAGTATATATATATATATATACTTTTAAGAAAGAATTTACGGATGGAAAGAACCACTAAGATGCGCTTTTGAAGACCCTGACTATTATCGCAGTTATAACAGCAGCAAAATAGATTTCCTTTTTTACAAAACATGTTTGTACAATATATCTTCTTCACTGATACGTGTAATGGCTTGCAGAATGGCCTGAAAATGTAATGGATGTTTTCCCTTAGCAAAGCGATCTTCTATACATTTTCTAACAACACAAACGAATCGCACTTCTTGTCGAGCACCAACTTTACAGACGAAACCTACACTTACACACTAATCTCAGCCTAAATTTCACTTGTTTTTTTTTTCTTTAGAAGACTGTAACGTATTCAAAGGGCGCGCGTAGCATAGTGGTCAGAGACGCCCCGCGACACACACTTGGGATCGAACTGCGAGCCTATGGCTCACTAAGCCCTCCATCCCTCCGAGGTCGGAAAATTAGTACTAGACTTGGCTGGGAGGGTACTGACTACTGACTCGATACTACGTCGGTAGGACACCGCGACTCATTGTAAAGTCCAAATACGGATTAAGTCAAGTCACCTCCAACGATGCTTACTGAAGTCGAATGCATGGCGTATCCCTCAGGGATTAATCAACGCCGAGAGCTTTATCCTTTATTTATCCTTTAACATATTCAAAGATGAAGCTACGCACGAAAAATGTATAACAATAACTTCAAAAAATTAAAATGCGAAACCACCCAAACATGATAAAGCGACGCTGTGTGAGCTCGAGGATACAAAGTATTCTTTCGTCAAAACGAAACTACATCACTTCTGATGCTCCTTAGAAGTAATATCACAGCTCAACATCCAGTGCCAGCATTTTTCATAATTACTGAGCTTGTAAGTACTTTGGTAAAATAATGCGAATAAAAATCGCTCCCTAGCCCCTCTCGGATTTGGACTTGGACTTGGACTTAGATGGCCCGTTCTCACTGGTTGCGCGGGCCCTAGCATAATCTCCATTTTTCGGAATTTTGCTGGTTTAGCTACTGTGTTTCCCTGGAGTCCCGAGGTCAGCCTGGCGAAAATTTGTCCCAGGTCGTCACCACCACAGGCTGCCGCAGCCCTTGTAGATTAGAGGTGTCGGGGATTAGAGGGAATTCTATCTTATAAAAACGAACTTCGGATCTTTTCCACAAAAATAAGGCAAAAAAAGCGAAAAAAAAACTACAAAGGGAAACCCAAGTTTAAACAAAAAAAGCCTTACTAATTTTCGGTTATATATGAATGTGGTTAAAAAAGACCAACAAAGTCCTTACCTGCCGAATGTGTTTCGTGAACAGGATTTCTTCAGCTCCACCGTCCAGAAGAACGAACGTCCCCATGAGATCCAAGAGTACCGCGTCAGCATCTAGAATAGATTTTAATGAAGAAGAAATGCAGGTCCCAGACTATTAATCGTACATGAACTCCCTTCACAAAAATTGCAAACATGGATAATTCGAACGTCAGACGCATTAAGTTTAGACAGCAATTATTAAAATTGATACAATGATGGTGAACACAGTTGCCATCACACTAATAAACTAAGAATTTCAATGATGACTACTGAAAGAGCATGGAAATCATAGGAATTCCATTCTTCTAAGACAAGCCTTAAAAAATCTGACACCCAACGGTTTCCCTAAGTTCCACGTTTTTTTCTTTCAAGCAGAGACTCAGTAGACGTTATCATCCTCTTTTCGAATAAGGTTTAAGTCGAAATACTCTTGATGTTTGTTGTTTACTTCAATATCCAAAGATCTTCTCCTCAGTGAGAATTAAGCAGACCCCAGCACTATTTTAATCTCACTGGCGATCTTGACAAAGTAACGACCCATTGCTTTCACGAATAAACCATCCATAGGACGAATGCTTAAACCATTAAAGAGGATTAGGTTGTTACCATTAAAAGAATAAAATTGAGTGATAAATTTAACTTCAATAATATTAGCAAAGACTGGTTGAATGTAACAAATATTCAAAGGGAACAAAACGGATTGAAAAACCAAATGAAAGATCACATCACACCCACCGGAACTAATCAGATAGGCGGATGGCACGTCTGACGATGGTACGTAGGCCATTATTTCTGCAAAAGGAACAAATTTAACCTTTGTGAGGATATTCACACAAAAAGCAATAACATCAACAGAAAAAAAGCCTCAAAGAAGGAATCGAACCGAAAAGCTGGCATCGTTAAGAGTGCACATTAGCGGTCAACTATGAGAAGGTGATAATTTTAAAAAAAATACGTCACTATTTAAACAAAACATGACGAGATGACTACTCTAATCGGAAAATCAATGAAACCGCCACAGTGGGAAGTGATGCCTTGTCTTACTAGTACTTGCCTAACAACGACACGATGTACTTTTAAGCTTACACGAGACTGTTACGGAAATTCTAAATTGTGGCCAAGGGTTTTGGGGCGATGAGAGTCTAGAACAGTAGTTCCCGGCACTGTGGGTGTCCGCGGTCGAAGCGAGTTCAATCTGTTCGAAGGGAGCTCAGTAGGAATGAACTGGTGTCATTCGGCCGCTCCCATTCGTGCCGGATGGTTGTTGACCTATCGCTAACCGTTATGATCTGTTCTTATGGCGACCACACATCCATCAGCGTTCGAAATTCTCGTGTTAGCCGACATATGGTGAAGCAATATTTAGGAAAGGATGACAGCGAGTCAAAAAACAAAAAAGCCCCGGAGCGTCTTCCGACACTTCGAACTGGACGATCAGTTTGCTGCAGATACCACACCTGGTGGATGTGCCCTCTAGTGAAGATCATAGATTGATTCGTGGGAAAAATCTGCACTTATGATCAGGTCGGCCTCAAACCTCCGACTGCTCTTCTCGATTTCCACTTCTAAGTAACGATGAAGTATAAGTGTTTGTTCTTGACTTTCTTAACACTAGTCATTATTTCCTTGTTAATTAATTTTTCGGGACCAAGGAAGACCTCAGAAAGTTAACCCGCTCTCTTAAGACCTTATTTCTCCTCAAGACACTACTCTAAAAATTATGGTTGTTTGAAAAAATCGTGATGAACCTGATGAATTTCCGCCTCTATCTGCACAAGGAAATATCCATGACATGAAGAATATGTCATAGGACTGGAAACGTTTATTCACGTAATTAACAAGCATTTCGTCTGGAATGACATCCAAGCTGAGGTAACTGGTAATCACTTAGTGATGAATTGTGGTAAAGCCAACAACCGTATACATACGAAGGGCTTTTCACTGCTCTGCATTGATTAAATATGAATGATAAGGGATAAAGCTCTCGGCGTTTATCAATCCCTGAGGGACGCGCCTTGCATTCGACTTCATTAAATGTCGTTGGAGGTAACTAAATGCATATCTGACCTTTACAATGACTCGCGGTGGTCTACCGATGTATCGAGCCAGTGTTGTCATCCTTCCAGACAAGTCTAGTAGCATTTTGCAAAACCGGAAAGATGGAAGGTTTGGTGGTTTGGGGACGTGGGTATTGATGTTGCGCCATACGCAATCTGTACTACCTTGCAATAAATCATATCCAGTATGGATCCATTGAAACAACGCTATTCAAGGTCTCAAACATAGCCCACTGAGAATTACTACATTCAAACTGGGAAAATACGCTATTGTTCGCGCGTTAAGATACATTTTACTGAACATAAAGTACTCCTCTGAAAATGGTCGAAGCCCAGCACTGGCATGCTTCTCAAATTGGTTATAGCAGTGCATTCTGGTGACACTACAATACGCAACTATATGCTGATGACGCTCGCAACTCCATGTTCGAGAGTGTTTCGTGCAGACGACCCAATTACATGGGATACACGATATCCCTACGTGTCAAAACTTGCGCACCAGTGGATGGCGCACAACTTGACCCTAATACGGAGTGAAGAGAGAAGGTGTAGCAGGTCATCCGAAAGTGCACTGAATGATCGTCGAGCCTAGCAATCACGAAAAAAACTGGAAGGAAACGAACAGATAATCACATGATGTCACTCTTTATTTGCTATTATAAATTGTAGAGGAACCTTAACAAATTCTAGATAAGAACGGGAAAGAGAAATGTGAGCCAATCCATCACGTCCACTAAGGGAATAGCCTACTGGCGAAATATTCAATAAAACATGGAAAACGGTCTTGTTAGATTGGTTTTTGCCTCAGCAATCCATTTCTTAGAAGCAAAGACAGCCGATTTTCGCTTCTTTTCCAACGCTACCTTGCTCTTTACTTATCGCTCCTTCAGTACTTCAGTAATACTTATTTATGTTAGTAGATATGAAATTTTGGTTGCCTGAAGGGAAGAAATTTTCAAAACGGAGAGCTATCTGCCAGCTCTTCTCATTGCTACATTTTCCAGTCTATTACTTCTAACAGTCTTCTTGTAGCTATGAATCACCCACACATTCCGTGAGCTGGCACATAACACCCGAGATGCATCGATACCAATGTTTTTCTGTGAAAATAGTGACCTCATTCAGATCTAAAAAACATTTCTCAGTTAATAGTGGACTTTACTCATCGAAATAAAAACCCCTACTCTCTGTCAACCTTTCCCAACTAAATAAATGTTTGATTCTATCGAGATGAAATTCTGATTCTTCTGAATTCCATGGAACCTACAACAGAGTGTTCCCCAAAACATCGAAAGAAAATGTTAAAGCATCTAGGTTCCAAGTTTAAATTCTTGCAAATTTTTGCCGAAAACAAGTTTAAAGTTAAACTCATGCATAAAAGGATAAAGGATTAAACTCTCGGCATTAGTCGATCCCTGAGGGATGCGCCATGCATTCGAGAGTCACGGACACGGAGATCGATCCCATGTGCGTGTGTCGCCGGGTGCCTCCGAGCACTGCGACACACCCATAAATTTATAGGTTTAGAAAAGATTTAGAAAAGCAGAGCAAAGTCGCCTCCATAAAACTGTTTAGCTCTCGACTTTTCTGATATTCAAGTGAGCCGGAAATTATTATCGTCAGTTGCCGGCAAACCAGCACGTATGTTGATCATTATGATAGAAAGAACAGCACATATGCTGCAACTCCTGTCAGTAAAATCAATACTGGATTTGCTTAAAACAAAGTAATGGACCACGCAGTAAAGCGAATTATCATAATAACCCATAATTAATGGGATTTGTAATAATTCGTGGGCTAAAGGAACACTGTTAAAGCGAGTAAACACGAAGAGATCAATAAAACTAAGAACGCTGTGAAAATGGAATACAAAGCGGTTTCAAAAGAACATAACAACGCAAAATGGAACACCAAAAACCCCTTCTGTAACCTCCTGTGCAGGGAAATATTTTCTTTACGAAGAAACTGCTTTTCACATCTACCCGCTTGACTGAAGCAGAAAGACAACCAAATTCCACACGAGTAGCGGACATCAGGGAAATGGTGTTTGCCGTCAACGTGTACAAATCGTCTTAAAATACTCTGGGACATTCGATGAAACACCACCCACACAAATTCGTCGCGTTCCACTGGGATATACAACACCGGCCCCAGACGAGGATAACATCCACTGACACGTCAGAGCTACTGGTACTAGGCTTAAAACTAAGAGCCACCAAAGGAACCTTTACATTACGATGCGTATTTGCACGAGACCGAAGACAAATCCGAATCGGCGGCAAACAATTGCAGCGCACCTGGTGCAATGTCGATCCACACTCTAGTCCAAATCCAAATATAGTCGATTCACGAGCCCCCTTCTTTCCACCTTCTCCCCACATGGGGGTAGCACTCTTGGCTGGAGGCCATTGGATGGAGGATGTTTCATGTTAATATTTGTGCGTTACACTTTTCATCTGTTCATGATGTTATATTTTTCTTTTGTCCACAAAAAAAAAACAGATTGCTAAGTATTGAATAAACAGACCGAAAGGACAAAAGATAGCCACTCATTGCGCCTAATTGACCACGTGAACTGATTCCAGTGGCTACAGTGCGAAAACAATGGCCACCTTACACTTCAAACCAATACTTCTCAGCTCATAGTGAACTTTATCACTTTCGTTAAAGACCACGAAAATCTACAGCCTTTATTAAGAAAATGCGAAAAAACGTTTCTGCCGCTGTGCTTTCTCAATGCTCGTATATCTAAGACCGAAAGGACTGAACAGTAGTAAATTCGTTGAAGTGGTTGCGATCGTCTCCCGCGCTACTGATGTTAACGCTTGTCCCAAATGTATCGCAAATTTTAGCGAATTAAGTCCTACCCTATTTTTTGCGAATTATAACTCTGCAGAATTAAAAGATAAATAATTGAGTTATGAGAGCTACACATGACCTGAAGCGATAGACCAAGTGTCCTCTATCTACCAAGTTCTAAATTCCTCAAAAATTCTCCGGTAGTTAGCAGTATAACAGCGCTATCCATTGTGTTAAGCACTCTAACATCTAGGCCTTTCAATAACCATACACGACTCTTTTCGAAAACCAAGCGAATCTTAAATTCCTGGTAAAAGCAAATGTTGCAAACTGAACGTCTTGCACAAGCTTTTCTTATAAATTCTCTTTCTTAATCGCATATTTCCGAATGTCAACTTCCATCAAACTTCAGAGAGACGTCCAATCCAGCATGGCCCTTCTTTTCCAGATCGAAGAAGATGCTACAACAGCTTCCTTGCTGAAGGCAGAGCGTTTGGAAGTGCTTTTCTGTGAAAATGATTCCAGCATTATTACCGCTGCTGATTTCTTTGCCTTCGACTGTAAAAAATGCTTAACACCCGTCTCTATGCAGCTGACACTTGTGTGACGTATTACCTTTGGATTTCCATTGGTAACGAAATAAAAGTCCACTGTTAATTCGTTAACGTGCTTCGTGCTCTCGCTGTCAATGAAGGGAGCCTCAAGACTGCTACCGTCGCCAAAACAAAAAAAGTAGAAATGCTCTCAATCCCACTGACACCGAAAGAAACCTGAAACGATGGCGTTCGGTAGAACGAGCACGGAAAATTCTACGTTTTCTAGGTTTAGAATGACATATGGTAACGATCTGTATCTACAAGACATGCATCCTTGCACGAGAATTTCCCACTAATTCTTTGATTAAGAAATTTATTATGCAAGCCAAGAAGATAAAGCACGTCATCGGATTAGACGAGACGAAAAGATACCAATATATGATCCGGGAAAAAAATGTTCTTGGGAATATGAGAGAGTACTGGAATTCCAGAAATTGGCTGAGTTGACATTCTCGTCAACATGAGCTTCGACATTAAACTTGTTTCCTTTAAACAGGCAACAAGCGGTTAAACGTCAACGCTTAAAGAATGTAGAACAATGCTAACTTTGACATTCTTCGTCGGCCACGCATCAACATTAAGCCAAAATCAAAACAAGCCTGTGATATTCCACGTGAATACAGAGGAGTTCTACAAGCACTACAATGTTTAACCTTATCATGACAACCAAAACCCCTAATGACAACTCAAAACTTCGGAAACCCTCATTCTGGATGTGAATGACTGCTAGTGGAGTGTATCGTAATGAAATCGACCACATCATTGTAAATCTAATATTTTGTCTAATTGTTGTCACAACTGCCACATCTTCTTGGTACAAAATTTTTGGAGATGGGTGGAATAGGCACTGCACACAACAGGGCAATGGTAGGATCCCCTGGACCTCTACTTCGATATCTCGTCATGATTTTGTCTTAACGGCTACTAAATTCAAGGCATGACGCGCTTTCTCGCTGTTATAAATCATCCAGCAACTGGTACCTAATTCACCAAACGCGAACATCTGAAAGGCTTACTGTGAGTCCTTATACCTTATAAACACACTGGCTCGACTTTCACATACTATCTATCAAAATATGCTTCCAGTCAACAGAAAATGGGCAAGACCTTGTGGTCTCACAAGAAGATAAACTTGCGTGATATCCATAGCTATCACCAGATTTGGTGTCATCTGTCAGACGTTTCCAAGCTATTCACTAAATATTTCCTTACATGAATTCACCGAAAATTTGAAAAACCTGGACAAAGAACAGTCATGCATACAAGCAGCGCTTCGAACAGATTCGGCACAAAACATGACACCTATACGATCACTAATTTGCCTAGAAATTCACCACTTTCATCGAAACAAGGAACATTTCCGATTCTGCTGTGACGGATGCCGTCATGAAAGATGTGGATAATCACGGCGTTCCTACTCGTTCACGAAATTACTTCATAAGAAATACAGGAACTTCTCACCTGCAAATTCACGTTTTAACAATATCATCATCATTGACAAGGCACAGATTCGTTTCTGAAGCTCCATTCACGCCTAACAAATATTCCTCTGACAGCCTAACGTTTCTGTGGGTAAATCAACATGGCTAGCTTCATAGGCTTTAAACCAAGGCGAGAGAAAAAGGAGCCGCTTCGTGAGTTGGCAAGAGCAGAGGATGTGGCGAAGAAGAAGGAGAACATATCGCTTCACAGATCCTGCCTAATATGTTGAGATCTCGAAAATAAGGTAGTCCGAACGCGCAGCACAACAAGAAGACCACCAAACTAATATCTTTGTAAAAATTCTGCAGGAGAAACGTGGTAGAATTTGTGTTCTTAAGGTGATAAAGAACCACTGAGTAACTATGATGCGTGATATGAGAGTAAGGAGACCGGTGGCACTGCGTCAATTTACTGGACGACCACCCAGAAAACGTGTTATGTAGATCTTACCCCCAACGAGCTCTGCTATCATTACACCCAATTCGTTTTTCATTCTCTTTTCATTTTTAATCCGCTGAAAACGATTTTACGACTTGTGATTTCTCCGACTTTCAAAAACAAAGTACCTAATCTTTCATCCTGTTTTATCATACGAGGTTCATGATTAGGCATTCTCAGGAAATAGCATATAGTTTGATGGAATCTGAGAGTGAGCTGACGCTTATGCAACGAAATGACGCTATGTTCTGCTCTCGTGAAAGTGTAGACTTCTCGTATTATGTGAAATGCAAAACCCTTCGTATTTTTACTCCTCTTGATGATAGCTTGTCTATTTCAAGTTTCATACCCCAGTTGCTACGAAAGACTACCAATGGAGATTCTCCAAACAAGAACCAGGTACGAAGGGAACGGATCAGATGAGTAACAAATGTTGTACATGGTCTCTCTTTATGTTTCCAACTACTACAAAAATCGATAAGGAACTATGGACCTATAACATAAATTATTGAAATCCATTTAAGGACCAAAACCAACTGAACTGAAGTTGTGACGACTAAGACTGACTTCTATAGTACTGAACACATTTAATGCTAAGTAGATGATTAACAGTTATAACGTAACACTCTGTATTCATTCCTTTGTTTCAGAATAATACGACAGAGATCAGCGACATTGAATGCACCTAGAATACTTATAAAAGCTAAACGTAGGTTCACTTGACAAAAGTCAAATACCGTACTGGTTCGTTCAGTGAAATATGGAATCGTCGTTGGTTCCTGGCGAATATTTTACTATACTATAGGTTAAATGCAGTTACAAGAAGTGTTCTCTATTGACTTATAGAATATATTTGGTAGAGAGATGTATAGTTCTTTATTTGATAGAGAAATTCTCTATAAATATGGGCTCCACATATGTTCCAAATACCATATACGTTTACCGTAAGTCCATTCATGTTCCACAGAATGCATTTTTAAAGCAAAGGAGATGGTCTTGGAATTGGAAACCAAACCCGTGAAGGGGAATGTCTCTTAGAAACCAACAGGTAATTGCATTTTCTTCACATTTATCAGCAGCAAGTCAGGCAAAACTCAAGGCGACATTTCCCCTCTCAAGTCATTCAGAATCAAAAACCATCTGCTAAACATTTCCCTTACTTTGTTTAATTTATAGCCTTTGTTTTTTTGTATGTAGGATCCTGGTGAAATTATGAAGGTTCAATATTTTTGAAGACATGTTTTGTATAATCTATGAAGCTTTAAGATTGGCAGCAAAAGCTGATATCGGAAAGAATGTCAAAAAAAAACTGAAAACTAATTTGCACGAAGCCGAATAAGCAAGTCAGCTATAGGCTGACCATATTTTCTCGTCGGCCACGAGAGAGCTGCAAGACTGCCCCGGAGAAATGCGAACCAGCATCGTAGATAAACAGCAGGATAAGAAGGAGTAGTCGATAAACAATCTAGATGGCCAAAAAATTTGTGAGAATCTCAGTGAAAATGCGTATTAATCGATTCTATAAGAGTTGAAAAAAAGAGAGAGAGAGAGTGCTTCGACATTTAGAATCAGAAATGAGACAAATGGACACACCAAGAGTTTCCATATCAATGGAACAAAAAGCTGCAAAGTGTATCCGATTCCTGAATAACGAAACCTCCACCAAGTATCCCAGCGTGAGTAGGAACGTGCTTGTTTCATTAGTCGCTTGGATGAACATATTACTTTTCAACAGCAAAGATCTATTTTCTTGTTTTGTGCTCTCGAACTGTAACATAATCCCCTAATATGCACGGTAACGATGACAACCATGAAACACAAAAACAAGACTTCAAGGTGTCTACGCCTAAAACGCACTCAGATCTAGGCTGCGAAAACCCAAGGAATGCATAATAAAGTACTGACACGAATATAAGCCGAAATCCTTCCAGTTCCACTAAAAAATCAAGTACCATAAATTTTAACTCAAATGGAAGTCTGGAGTGCTGAGATATGATTACTAGCATTAGAAAGCAATTAGATGACATAAATAACTACCGCTGCTAGAACTCTATGTGGTGATATATGTACGAAATAACCTTGACAGATGGCAACGACCTGCACGCATGCGCGCTCTCATTGCCCGGCCCGAGCTACTCTCCAATATCACGCGCACCGCGCACAGATTATACATAAACAATAAAGACGACCCGAGTTGAAACACATAAAACAGAGCGATGTTGGAGTGACTGCAATGTAAAACAAGTGCCCGACTGATCGACTCCATGTGACGATAAACGTCGATGAACCCGAACACCATATCGCTCATTAGAATGATATTCGCAATGAAAAGGTATTGGATGTCGGTGGTGACACGCCTTATTTAGTGCTGGACTGGTGCTAGAATAACAGGAAGCGGGCGACTGGAGGAAATGAGTGAACGGGTGGGCAATATGTGACTCATCTTCGGAGGAGTGCAAACCATTTAGGACGGTGGAACTGCAGCACTGACCGCCAACGACGACGTCTCAAGATGCTGTGCGCTGGGAACCTTGAACATGACTCATTCAAAGCGCCCACCGATTATGTTACGCTCTTTTTTTAACGCGTTTCTCACATTCAATGACTTCTCAGATCCTCAGCAATGACATATACATATATATATATATTTAT
>MQTX01000102.1:871044-888072 GCA_009735665.1 Angiostrongylus cantonensis
TTCGACATCATCGAGGCTAGAGGTGAATGAATGCATGTCGGGCACATACAGTGATTCGTCATGGCCTACCGATGTGTCAAGTCATTGCTGCTATCCTCCCACACAGGTCTGGTACCGATTTAGCAACACTGGAGGGTTGGAGAGCTTCGTGAACCTTATATATATATATATATGCATATATGTATACATACATATGTACGTGTATAAATATATACAGCAGATACACAAGAACTGATGAAATGAATGAAGTAGTGAAGCCAACTGCACACTGCCGAAAGGGTCCGCGAAATGTGATGGCAAACTGGCCATCTGCGGCGGCCGTGAACGCGCCACCCATAATTTGCGAGACGAGGCAGTACAATCTTGTGTAATTACACGTTGTTTGTAGTTTAGCCTCAATACAGTTTTGAGAACACCCTGGTTATGTTCACATTGAAAAAATCCTTTCTCGAAAAAAGAGGACGAAAATCAAGATCAGTTCGTGTCTTATTTCTCTGCAATTAACAGCTGCTACGCAACGAAACAAACGAGGAAAGTGACGGATTTCGTAGTGTGTATGGGTTATCTAGATCTCTAATTATTTAAACCATGTCGTGATGACAAGACCCACTTCATCAAAGTCAACATGCTCAAAAAGGAATATTGTAATTGCTAGTTACAATTCATTATCAGTAGCAAGCAAACAGAACCTGCTAGGCTCTGCCGTAAAACAAATGGCAACTGAGCTTTCGAACCCGTGTAAGACATGTTAATAGGTAAGAGCTGTGTGGAAAGGTCAATACACAGTCGTTTGTTTTCGCTCGTCGTTGCAAGCTATTAAACGGGTCACATGTCCGCATTTTTACATGTCATTCTTCCAGTGTCTACTGTTCTACCATCAAAAACTAGTTCAAAATTTGAGATACAGTCACGAATCTCCTTCTCGTAACGAATCCAGAACCGTCCTGGTAACAAGGTGACGCAGCGCGGCTGCAGGTGGCACAGGGCGTCCCCAGGTGGCCTAACGCGTTCTCAGGCTGCGTGCAGCCCAAAAACAATTAAATATTTGCCCTAAAATGTGGTAGATTAGCAGCTGATATTCTGATCATTGCTCAAATCGACTGACTACTATTTTCTACATTAAGGTACTATTTATATTTGAACATACAATTCACGGTTTGCTTGCTTATACGCGGGTTCTACCCTGAACAAAGATCTGGCCAAAAGCTGGTAATCGATATGTTTACGTAGTATAGGTGATTCTCATGTCTCAGTGGAAAAATCCGTGGCAAAAGGAACTTACATGGTCCCCTCTGTGAGCCAAGACTTTTTTGACGCAACTTGCACTCTGGCACCACTAGACTGTATCGTTACCCATAAAAGCTAACATATATTCCAATCTATCAATATGTCAAAAAAGGCACCGCTGAATTGACGAAGAAGCTAATCCGGGATATTATTCGTCACAGGTTAAACAGTGCAAACATGAAATCAGGATCACGGAATAGTAGAAAGAAAAAAGCAAGTGCTACTTTTTTACAGGCATTCGTGTGAAATGGCATGAGGAATTCAAAAACACTATCGAATGTGGAAATTTATCCTGGCTTCACTACAAGTGAATTTTTGAAATCTACTGCACTTTCTTACGCTTCTGCTAATCTTTTTCCTCAGTCAAGCAAATGCGGGATTTTTCCAAATATATTATGTTAAATTTTTATTTGCTTCCTACTCCAATTTTCACCGCAGGGTATGATGTGAGATACAACCACAATGATGATAAGATATTCGCAAAAGTTAGGTAGGAAACTAGCTGAGAGAAAGGCAAAGCAAGGAGCTCAGTGGTACAGTGAGTAACGCGCGAGCCCCGGAAAGGGTAAACGTGGTTCGACCTGGCGTGGGGTCCACGTTTTGCGAAAATCATGTTTCACAAAACGATGTTAGCGTTTTTTGCTTCTAAACGATTGTGATAGAATATCAGTGATCATTCTTTGACTAGCAATACTTGAAGAAAATAGCTGCATTCATTTTTTAGAGCTGCACTTTCCTAGTATCCGAGTGAATTCCAGATGAGTGAAAACTGGCACTTCAGATTACTCAGACAAACTTAAACTACAGTGGAGATATAAGCTATGCCTCTGAATCATAAAGAAGGACAAAGGGGATGAACTCTCGACGTTGATCAATTGCTGAGGGATGTAACATGCATTCGGCTTCATTAATCATTGTTTGGAGGTGATTGAATGCATATCTGGCCTTTACAATGACTCGTGGTGACCTACCGATGTATCGAGCCAGTGCTGATATCCTCCAGACAAGTCTGGTACCAATTTGCCAACCCCAGAGGGATGGAATGCTTGGTGGGCCATGGACGCGAGGATCGATTCCATGTGTGTGTTGCAGGGCACCTCCGACAACTGCACTATACGCGCCTTTGAATCATACCGCTCATAACTTACGTATTACCTAAACCAATTTTTTTCTTCACCTTAATGGAAGTTTTCCTAACTCCACATAGTGTCACTAGACCCACAACAGGTCAAAATACCCCTCTCGGGTGCTAGTGGGATGCTATTCTTATGGTGGAAGAACGATTTAGTGGATACTCTTCGGTTTAATGTGGCATGTAAAAGATATACTAATAACCAGCTTCTCAGAGAAAAATTTTGTAAGTGATAGATAAACTGACAGTACCACTCAAGTGAAATTGTCTGGGAGTGCTTCGCCTTTATTACTGCCTACCTGTTTTGTTCGAACTTTAATAGTTATGAAACCGACTAGATGAAAAGTGGAAAACGAATACGGTGAAATACTATGACCCATTTGTTCATTCACTGTTATGGATGTACTACAAAATGCAAGATGAAAAAACCTGCATGTAGAAAGAACCACGAAGTCATATAGAAACGATGAGAATGTCATAGCCGTCCTTTTTCATGCAATCGGCTCAAATACAGACTTCGGAGGCCATTATTGTGTACGACGACGTAGTTTAGAATAGCCCAGCTTCGGCGTTCGGAAGTCCACGAAAGAAATTGCCGATGGATGATTACGTGCCGACTCCATAGCCTTTGAGATATTATTTCCCTCTGCGAGCTCATACAATCATTTCTGTAGCTTAACAACTAGTTCTGAAACCTCAGCATGAAGTTAAAATCTGTTTAGTCGAAAAAGGCCCACATAATTCAAACGGGGACAAAAATGCAAACACAGTTGGCTTGAATGTGATACTTTTTAACATCATGATATATCGATGTTAGCTGAAAGATGGACACACGAGGACCAAGAGGAGAGGAAGCAATGAAAAGAATATGCCGAGTTAACTCTCTTGACCTTAAAGTACTTCTAAACAGGTAAGAACGAGAACAAGGTTAAGTTGTTCAGATGAACCCAATCAACGATGCCGAAACTAAATGGCTCACAAAGCCAATCTGTTTCATACCGTACAAGTTATGAGAATTTTGCCCAACATATATAAAAAGCACAATAGCATACTGTGGAATTCGCGAAGGACCAGAGCGGCAAGGAGTCAGAAGAGCATCATAAACGAAATGAATACTGCATTTCGAACAAACCGCAGAATCACCCAGTACTAAATTATGCATAGAACGAACCGAGAGGATGGCGTACATGGGAATGGTAACTCGTCCGACTGAGATGACTTAACTCTCTCGCGACGACTGACACCTGCAGATGTCATGCTGGTTTTGTGGGAGCGGTCGGTGTGACATCCACAGGCTTCACACTTCACAGATATTTTTCTACACCTGTTGTAATAAATCAATCGCTTGCAGAACACAGACATTGTGTTGGGCGTTGATCGACAACAGTTATATTCCTCACCTAGAAATATTCAAAAAAGCGTTTTCCGTATGCGTTCACTAACCAGAAATTTGAGTGCTAATCGACTACCAATTCAATTCGCTACTAGTTATCGTGCAGAGTGTGTGGGTACAAAAAATACTGAAACAGAAACCCATAAGTGGCAAAGCAAAACACCTCCAAATGGGGGCAGTAACGCGTTTATGTGGTGGACCATAATGACAAAGAGGCGTCATAAACGTCATTCATACGCATAGAACGATACAGCGAAACCTTTTCTGTAAACCATTGATGTTCACAAGCTACGACGCCCTCTAGCCATCGAAAAAATATTGTTTCCTTACAAAAAACCAGCAAGTCCATAAAGGATGAAAATTAGGCGTCGTCCAGCCCGCAACATACGCGAAATTAGGCGTCGTCGCGAGAGTGTTATGAAATCCTTTTGACTTCACCTAACATCATGCCGACCGCTCAGAACGAAAGTCCCAAACCAAGTGCCCGGAACGTCAATCACAGTGTGCAACGGAGCCTCCTACTCCTCACCGAACTGACGTGGTGACGAGCATCTTCGTCGGTCTGCACGAAGGCGGCAGCAGCAGAAAACCTCATTCCAGTGGTATGCGCAGTAGCCGAACATCACAGACGAAAAGCTGATACTAGAAATTTCGCAGATTTGCTTTCTTATTTGCAAAACAAAACACCAAAGCAGCTTGAGTTCAACCCGATTCGGATCAATCGTTTGAAAATATGAAAAATAGAACCTTACAAGGCTGCAGAGACTCAATGGAGCAGACGAAGTACTACGATGGTAACAGCATTAAAAACAGGATAAAGCTTTCAGCGTTGGTCAATCTCTGAGAGATGAGCCACGTATTTGACTTCATTAAGCATCGTTAACGCCCCCGTGCACTGTCAAAAAATGAAGACAATGGATAAACAGGTTGCTTTTCGTCACGGACACAGAAGTGTTAGTAAGAAAGAAGATTGCAGTACGAAAACAGACAAGAAGGATAGTACACTTCCATTAAATTTCTTTTACGAGCTGCCAGCAATACCCCGCAGAGCCGGTCAAGTGGACAAGCATTCCCCCGATCATCCATTTATGAGCCTTTTGGCCACTTTGCTGACATTTGCGTGGCGCTATCGATCTTCTTTTCTCATAATTCTAATCAAATGGACGACAATTAAGTTGAAAGCCCCAAATTTCACATGCACTTCTGGTCTGCATTATCTCGCACTGATCAATTGTTACATGAACCAGGCATATTCCTTACCTTCGTAAGACTCTGTCGGACTGGTAGCCAACAACAAGTAGAAAAACTGCGAAGAACAAAACGACAAGTGTTTGAAGATGTTTACTGCGGGATGAAACTTATGTCATATGCTGAGGTTACGAAAGTGCTTGGCTAAGTGGATTGCGTGTCAATTTGATCTTTCCGGGTTATGATGAAGCCCAAACTGCCAAAACACCTGCCAGAATCGAATAATTCTTGTTGTTGAAAACATCGTAACTGCTCAGGAATGAAGCACTGACTTATCGAAATGAAAGTTTAAAGTGAGTAATTCTCGTTAGTGAAATCAAAGAAAAAGCCGCAGTCGGAATATACGAGAACGACGGATTTCTATAAATTTACAACCACACGGCAAGCGGGAAATTTGGATGGACGGCGCACCACGTTGGTTAGCTGGGCGGGCAAACTCAAGTACTTTGATCTTTTGATCGGACCCTTTAAATTGTCAAGTATTCCCGGCTGATTCTCCACCAGTGCTTATTAGATCTACTTCTCTCGATTCATGTCTCATTCATTCGATGGTTATTTTAGTTCACGAAACTACAAAGCAGCATTCGGAATCAATTCCGATTCATAGTGAAAGCATCTTGAGCAGCGGCATGTGATCGTACTCGATTTGGACGGCGTCGTTGACCAAATCGGGGTCACCAGTGCAAGCGGCAATGGATGAGTAGCAAAAATACCTGTTGTTTCCCGTGTTTCGAAATGTGGCGGCAACCGATCGATTCAACGGCCGAACACAGCCGGCCAGCAGATGCATTCATAGTGAAAGCATCTTGAGCAGCGGCATGTGATCGTACTCGATTTGGACGGCGTCGTTGACCAAATCGGGGTCACCAGTGCAAGCGGCAATGGATGAGTAGCAAAAATACCTGTTGTTTCCCGTGTTTCGAAATGTGGCGGCAACCGATCGATTCAACGGCCGAACACAGCCGGCCAGCAGATTACAACGGGAGTCTGGCTGAAACACTCGCGGGAATTCCAGCACACTCGACAACAACACGGGGTCGTTTCGGTTGCCGGAAACGCGAGAATCACAGCGACCACGTTTCTAAACCCAATAACTGCCACGGAGGTAGTCTGGTGAACTCGAACCTCAATGTATAGGCTTGATTTTCAGAAGGAGACAGCGAAGGCTAGATGCGCCACAGAAGAACACCACACTGGATTTTCGATGAACTTTGTTCCCACAACTCGTGGTATACCAAAAATCCACTGCTTCTTCCTAGTGCTTCCGCAGATAATTTATACATCGATGATGGATAAGACATTGAATCTGTTGTTTTCTACAGAGGTAGACGTTATTATGAATCGACTGAAGGCATGGGGATGACTAACCCATTGTTGCAGATTTTGAAAACGAACTGGTTTTGAAATCCTTTGTTCTTATATTTTGCTCATTGTAGTCTTCGTCAAACTCAGTATGATTGTGCCCACCGCTTCCTTCGTTCTCCGTAGCGCAACCAAGGAACTGGAGAAGTACGGAGGATGTTGTATACAGATTTTAATGTCTAGAGATGAGAGTGGGCGCTTCTCGATGATTTTCAAAGATAAACGAGGTAACTGATTGAATATGTCCATCAAAAAGTCGACTGGAAGGGTCGAAGAGCTTGAATTAATGTAGGAATCGTTCTTTTCCAACGCCCTTTGTAAGCTAAAGTATTCTTTTGTGACTATCATATTGCTTTATTGAAAATCATCTACCGACAATAAGGTAGTAAGTATGCTCTGTGCGTTGAGCAGTTGAAAAAAGTAGTGTTAACAATAAATCACACAGGAAGCTTAACAAATCAGCTTAGAATGACGAAGATGATGGAGTAAACATTCCGACAAGTGCTTATTTTAGAAGCAACAGCACTGATTATATCCTTCTTTGGGGATATTTAGTGCTTTGGAGATCAATTTTGGTTGAATTTGAGGTCATTGGGACAGCACTCTTTGGCCCACGCATTATTTTTATTGCGATGCGTGTTACCTTGCACACCATCGTACCCCGGACCGCACGACCACACTAGTACTGATTATATACGAAGTGCCTGCAAAGTACTGAGAGCCAAAAGTCGAAAAGCTCATGGAGAGTGAGATGTGGAGGTGAGCGGCCGAGTTCGTCCAACTACGCCGAGTGAAGCTAATGACGGACGATTCCAACTTACCAAAAGAAGAGCGGAACTACACTTCGTCAACTAAATTCAGTATTCGTACGGGGTCCGGAGAATAGTTACCTTAAGAACCCCTTTTTCGTGTTCTTAACTGTGACCTCACTAAGATTGGTCCTTCGGTTTCACCACAATCAAAGGTAGTACGGAAAAAGTTTGTTTTTTCATTACGGAAATTTCGCTGCGTAGTTCTAGCATTGCAAGCGTTGAAAACGGGCATGGGTTGTATTGCGGCTCAAAAAGAGTCTCACCAGCCCCTTTGGCACATCTGGTTAGTTTTACACGTCTGTGTTACTCCCCACATGAAATGTGTAAAATGTGTACACACTGAATCATACCAACGGGTAATATTGGAAGTGTTAGGTCTCTTGTCGATATCGATTATGAGGTAGCGAATGACCCTGTCCGTGTGGATAAATCGTAAAAATTAAATCCCAATTACTAGAAAACATGACCATTAGTTCGGGCGATGACAGGACATTGAATTCAATGGTCAACGGCAGAAAAAGCGTTGATGGCATGCTTTTCAGAAGGCCACCGTCGATGCGACGAAGACTACTGGCGCCTCGATTTATCGTCCGAGACGGCAGGACAATGGTGTGGTACATTAAAAACAGGTCATCAGCGGAGGTCGTCGGGGAAAACCCACAATCCTGCTGTTCTTGTATTCAACACTTATGAGAAATGAACCAGATGTGAAATGATGCATGTAAACGAGCAGCATTCGCCAATGAACTGCAATAAGACATAGAACCACTTAGTAGTAAACTTGTCTAGGATCGATAGCCTGCATTGGGATTCGCAAGACCTTCGAGCGTGGAATATCTAATCGTAGACGTAAGTGATTTCTAAAGAAACTAACTGTGAAATGTATTGCTACACGTCAAATGAAGTGATGATGCAAATGAAATGGCTTGGAGAACCTCAGTTCGAAAACTGGTTGCAATTTTTTGTTCATGTTGTCGTAAGGGAAAGTAACATATTATGGCTTATCTTATGGAAAGTCCCTGATAACGTCTCCATTTTCGCGCCAAAGCTTCAAACAAACTGAATGTTCAAAATTTCGAGCTAATAACTGAACTAGCAGTGAATGCAACTATAAGAGAACGGCGGAAATCCGAATTTAGATCGAAATCATGCGGAGGAATAATCTGAGGTAAAGTATCAGCATGTTCATTATCAGTATCATCGAAACATAGTAAAGACAACTAGTTGAAATCTATCACCGACAAGTTGAGAGTGCCAGGCTAGAAGACAAAAAGAAGCGAAACACTGAAACTCACTTCTCATTTTGACAGAAGCCGTGGGGCACGCCGGAGCTGTCAACAGTCGCTCTCGGTGGGCCGAGTGGAAGCGCCACACGAGGGCGGCTGAAGCGTCCGTGGCTGACGCCGATGCAGCCGCTGTCAGACTGATGGATTGGGCTTCCTGGCCACCCAGCCAGAACGGAAACGTTAAATGCACTCTCATCTCTTCCTGGTAGCTATGACGATTGGATGCATCATATTCGGGATTTGTCAAGCAGCCGGTAACCACAAATCTAATGGTGTTCATTTCCAAGCGTTGACTTAACTCTAAAATCTTTTGTGGGTCACACACTTTATGCTAAATTTCAGTAATGCCAGATTCGATTACTCGATGATTCGACAGTGCTCGAAAAAGTTTTTTGAGCGTGATCATGCTTGATTATGACTGTGGAAGAGAAACTTTCAACTAGTAAGTAAGCGACAGTGGCCGTCTAAAAATGAGATCGAAATAATTTACTTTTATAACTTCCCACTGTGTGAAATCTAGCAGGATGAGGCGAACGGGTGTGTTTCATTGGGAAAACATATTTTGCTCAGTATGAAAGTCGAATAAGTTGCTTTCATAGGTCATTCAACAAACTCTGAAATTTACCACTACAGAGGAAGAGAGGATTGGGATAAGGTGAGGGAAGAAGAGAGGAGGTAAAAAAAATCTATTTCATTTCCGCTGTACTCTTGATGAGCAAAAACGAGGTTGTTACTTTATTCTTTGGTGACGGAACTGTTTACATTAATTTAAAAAAAATTGATTACTTACGTATCCTTGTTATCCCATTTTGATTTAACTTCTCTTTACTACCTATTCTTTTGTCATGGCAATTGCTATGTAAAATACAACCACAATTATGCTAATATCATCAAAACTCTAAACATCAGTTGACCTCCGAACCCGCGATTTCCCTCCTTACAGGGCGCCCCTCTGCTAACCGCTACACCAACCGAAGGCCTTGATTTGCATTTTTCTCAGCTATGCTTCTGCTCTATAGGTACTAGCACCATTTAGCCGTCAACAGGAGTGGTCTGCGGCTACGAATCAGCGTCGAACCCACTTAAGCGAAAACTACAGTCGAAATCTCAGTTTTAACTTCAATTTTTCGCCAACTCTTTTTCAACGGTGTTGTAGACAGCATGTGCGCCCTAGTAAAGGTAATCACGGGTTTGAAACCCAAATGAGGTTCTGAGTTTTGCTCATATCTTGGCATTCCTACATTTGTACTTTTGATCTCATTTATTGTTTCGGCATGAAATCTGTATCAAGCATACCGATATGCTAGCTTGATTAGACTTGTCTGATTTGAGTCATAACAAAGAAGAGAACTTTGGTCAACGAGCGTATCTGAAGCCACTCAATGTTGGAATAAAACTCCCTTTTATGGTTAAACAACCACCCGTTTCCTGAAAAAAATTCTGGAGTAAAATACTCCTTTCAATCATCATGTGCTTATATCGTTGAGCTTACACGAAACTGATAGAGAGTTAATTCATCTAACGTTTCGACGTCTTCGTCTTTATCAAAGCCGTCGATCCTTGTCGATGGTTCAAAGTTCATCCTCTTCTCGATCTGACGTCTTCGTCTCGCATCGGACACACTGCTTTTAATTATCAATTTCACCTTCATCAGGAAGTCATGTGTCAAATACAAATCGATTTGCAAAAATAACTGTGGGCATAGTTTACTGAGAAAGAAGCGAGGTTTTTCTCGTTAAATTTGCATCAGCAGCCTTGTTTCCTTCTCTTCGAACACTAATCGAACAGGCGTTTTTGCTAGCGACATGGCGAGAACTGTGTGTCAGGCAATAATTTTTGAAATAATTTCCCACAAAATGGGTACTGACACACTGTTAGCACCAGATTGACGAGTTTCTCTCTATCTTAGTACTTCGACAAGTTTCTCATTACAGTACCTTTTTTTAGGATGAGGAACAATAAGTTGTGATATGATGTTAGTCACAGTTAATAATTCTTTTATATTCATGAGCTAACACGATCTTATTATAAAAACTTTAGTGGTTAACCCTCCGATGCCTGGGCCTTCTCCTGAATCGCAATGATTCTAGTTGACTGTCCATAGCTATAAAAGATTAAAAAAAGGACATTAAGTTCTCGGCATTAATCAATCCCTTAGGGATACGCCATGCGATCGACTTCATAAAGCATCGTTGGAGTTGATTGAATGCATGTATGGCCTTTATAATGATTCGCAGTGGCGGATGTACCGAGCCAGTGCTGCTATCCCCGCAGACAAGTCTGTTACCAATATGACGACCTCGAAGGATGGAAGGCTTGGTGGGCCAGGAGCGCGGTAATCGATCCCATGTGTATCACAAAGCGCCTCCAACCATTGCGCCACACGTGCCCATTCCAGAGCTATAGTTTTCGATTGCAATTTAGTTGAAGCTGGCCAACAAGTTTAGTTAATAAGAGATGAATAAGAGAATAAGAGACGCCATTAAGAGATGCTTAAGAAAAAGTGGTCTTGAGAATTACATAACGATTATTGACATCTCACCCAATACCCTACGCCGTCAGTTAGTTCGCAACCGTCTCTGTGATCGTTTGTGCAGCTCAGAAAACTGTATGATCTGCCCTAATGGGAGAGACGGGGATTGTATGAGTTCAGGTATAATATACTTGATCTCATGTAACGCATGCGGTGAGGAATACATTGGGGTAACGAGTAGACCACTTTGTGTCCGCATAAAAGAACATTTGGATGGGAAAGTTAAAATACGCCAAAACACTCCTCTGGGTACGCATAGGGCACGAAGGGACAGCGGCGATGATCTTGAAGTGACAGTGCGGATTTTGGCGCAGGAATCGAAAACATCAACCCGCAAAACCATTGAGGCGTCTTGGATAAATTTCAAAAATCCAAAGATGAACCGGAAAGACGAATGCCTCACTATCACACGTGACCTGGAGCCCTATTTCAAAATGATATGATGACCCCGGGGTGTGTCTTGCACGCGACTCCACGTGAGCAACGCTTAGGCCAGTCCCACTCGTAACATCACGGTAAGTAACCTTTCTGTTCAATATGGCGCTTGTTCAAAAGTTTGATCTTCATTAATACTTTAGCCTTTTTTCCACCGAATAATTAAAGTATTCTAATATAAAATAGGTCCAGGCTCTGAGGAAGGCGAAATCGCCGAAAAGTTAGCCATCGACGAACAACATCAACAAAAACAACTACGACAAGGAAGACCTATACCAACCTCGCATCAGCTAAAGAACAACAGTTTATAAGATCACATAAATAAATAGTTTAGTTAATAGTTCATTAAGTTCCTGCTAATGTAACCTCCCAACAACTTACTGCCTCATCGTGGCTGAAAGGTGCTCCTGGGTGTCGAGCAGCGATGTACAGCAGGAAATTCATCCGCCTCACCGGGTCTCCAAGCTGGCAAATTGTTCAGCATTTTCATCAGGAAGCCCAGCTAAGAGTAAGCCAATGCCAGGATCCGTCACCTTCCTGCTGTCAAATTAGTAGCGTAGTGACAAATCTCCCTATGATCCACAAGGGCGGCCACTACCTGTAGTGGTGACGAACGACCTCGGCCAGACTTTGTTGGCCTAGCTGGCCTCGGGACTCTAGGGAACCACGATGGCTGAACCAGCAAATCTCCGAAAAATTGTTGGAGGTTATGCTGAGGCCTGCACAACCAATGAGTTTGGGCCATCCAAGTATCTATGTGAATAGTCTGGTTTAATGTCGTCAGAATAGTACAATTATTGACTATTCATTTGCCGAAGTCAAGTGAAAGCCTTTTTTCGAAAACAATGATGACGTTCGTCTTGGCATAGTAACATAGTAACAGCAATCTTGAATGCTTTTGTTGACTAGTTATATCGGAAAACACTACATCTCAATGCATCCAATCACAGTTTGTATCCAATCGAATGACGGACGAATTCATTACGTAAGTCAGTGATTCTCCGAAGAATATTCATGAATTTTAGCAATGGATGGCTAAGCAGAAATAGGATTGGGCGGATTAAAACACAAAGGCTATCCTTAGGCAGATAAAATGCTTACGAAGCGGCATTTTTCATCAAAGATGCAGTCTTTTCAGCATTATGCTTTTGTTATGAAGCTCGTTAATTTCGATATCTCATTAGAAGGAATTCACACGTAACATGATGGATACGGAAATATGTTAATTCCCAGTTGTACATCTGAATAGCGACGTGCCTGTATCCCACCCGGAAGCACAATTAAAGTCCGAAAAGGGTTAAGATAACTACAAGGAAAGAGGAAGGTCAAAAAAGAAACCGTGAGAAAATTGGAGAAGTGAACTGCTCTCGGTCTGACTTTAGTACAGCATCGTGTTACTTCATTCCATAATAATATGTTCTTGTCCTGAGCTGGTGTTCCACGTGTCATGTTCCATTGCTACTCGACAGAACATCAGATTGTATTTATTTCAAAACGAAATAAAATAATTTACAATCTACGTTCATCCATTTCAAACAATCCGTAACTAACCATCTATGAATGACATACAGATAAAAACGTGATAAAGAATTCAAAAATTCTTAAATGCTATAGGATACGGTAGCTCCGTTTGTTCCTTGTTAATTTTCGTTCAGATCATTAACAACCAATGATGAATAAAACAAATAAATAAATAAATAAATAATGTCTAGATAGAACACTTGGCACACCTTGCAATTTTTACACAACAAATCGTTGGTAAGATTTGAGCGTGAGACGTTATATTGACTGGTAAATTTGATGAATGTCAAAGGAATCGGTGGGACACAGAACAAAAACAACACAAATTCCATTTAGTACAAGGTGTTCGTTTCACTACTGTAGATTACCCAGTAAAATCGGTTTTCAACAGAGATACTTCGTGCATAAGAATTAAAGGAAGGCAAGAAAAATTAACATAGAAAGAAAAATGTAAGGTAAAGAAAAGATCGGGATGAAGTGCTCTGAAACTGCTGAGCAGCTATAAAGGCTTACAAAAGATCCTCAGTTTTCGAATGGAGGCCCGTCCGCTGGACGCCCGTCCGCCGAAGATCGAAATACTTGCGTGTCTCATTGAAGATAAATACTGATGACGTCATAGTGGAAAGAAGAACGATATCTAAAATAAAACAAACCTAGACAATATGTGAAGGTATCACTGCATAAGTACGAAGACTACCACACTGTATTCGAAACAAAATGTAAAAGAAGGAAATAAACAGGTGGACGACAATAAGAATAACCATGAACTTTATCAACACCTTCCCCATGGTGTGCGTTGATCTCAATGCATTTTCTCTCCAGCTGTTTTCCTTTGCTACAAAGAGAACTAATTTCTACAATTTACATTCCGAAAAACTTTATCGGATACGTTTGTTCGTGTGGCCGTAACAGACTGCTGCTGTTGAGGAAGCTGCCGTGGTATCATCGCTGTCGAGAATACTACTAGTAAGGTATGTGAAAGGGTGCCTCTTGCAGTACAAACATAAACATGCGACTCTAGATCCCTCATCTTTCGTACTAAGTGTTGGACGTATACGCTGTTAATACAACTATTTCTACTATTAGTATAGTGCTTCAAATTCCTCTTTGTGGTTCCATAATGGAAAACGTGCACTTATTTCGAACTGCAGAGTTTGAAGGTGAACGCGAAACTTTCTTCGAGACAGAAATTTTTGCCCATGTTATCAAAGAACCATTTCTCCAGATTTCCGGCAGAGTTTGCATGTGAGCGAGCTATTTCGACTGTCACGATGATCAAACTGCATCGATTTTTGACTTTTATTCACCACCAAACCACAGCAACAAATATCACCAGGGAATCTCCTGCATCACCTGTTGTCCCGTTGATCGTCGATTGACTCGAGCGGGCGCCAATAAATCTTCCATTTTTCCTTGTCGCGTGCAAAAGTAGCCCAGTGGGTTCTGCTCGCTTTAGGGACTCGTTGAGCATCATATCTTTCTTCTAGGCTCTTCGTAAAGAACTTTGACCATCGGGTCGGTGGTCTTCCTGCAGTACGTTAGACATAAAGAGGAATCCAGTCACTAACGGCTCTTGCCCATCGGTTACCATTCATACACATTACGCGTCCGGCCAACCTTCCACTGTTTGGCGTATAGAACGGCATCTTTGATTTTTGACCGTTGACGCAGGTCGGAGCTTCGGATCCCTCCCTTATTTGTGTGAAACGGGATACTCCTAGCATCGCCCTCTCGACTGCGCGTTCAATAACGCTGAGTGATCCTCACGCAGCGACCAGGTTTCTGACGCATACGTTAGGGCAGGAAGAACCGTTGAGTCGAAAAGCTGGGCACGGAGTAGGGTGTTCTTCCCTCTCTTCACTACATCCTCGATGCTTTTGAAATCTCCCCAAGCCGCTCGTACACTTCTGATCAGATTTGGAGCTAAATCGTCCATCATACTGATTTCTCGACCTAGATAGACAAAACTGGAGCATTCGGAGATATTCGTTCCGCTGAGCGTGAATGGGGCAAACGAAATCATTCCGTTCTTAATGAACATCGTTTTCGAGCGATTTAGTTGAAGCCCAAACGTTCCACACGCTTTATCAAAGTCTGCAGGCATACGTTCCGTTTGGGTAATGTCTGGTGTTATAAGGACGATATCATCAGTAAAGCAAAGGTGATGTAACTGCCGACCATCGATTTTCACTCCCATATTAACCCACTCCAATGTCGGCATGACGTTCTGAGGGGTGGCGGTAAGTAGTTTTGGCGAGATTGTATCGCCTTGCCTAACACCACTTTTGACGTCAACGTTAATATCGCTGTAGAATGGTGAAATTATGATTGTGAAATTATTGTAGAGCTCACGAAGAATCTTTACGTACTCAGTAGGGACTCCTTGACCACCAAGAACTTTCATGACTGCTTCTACCTCAATTGAATCAAAGACCTTCTGTAAATCGATAAAAGTGAGACAGAGCAGTCTTTGGTACTCTCGCGATAGTTCAGTGGTGACCCTTGTTGTCGTGTGAATGTGGTCCATCGTACTAAATCCTTTTCGAAACCCTGCCTGCTCACATGGGTGTCCTTCGCCCAGTGTTCTGTCAATCCTGTTTAGGATGGTTCGAATGAAAAGTTTGTAGACGACGAACAACAAGCAGATTGGGCGATAGTTGCCAACATCGTGTAGGTCACCCTTCTTGAACAACAACAGGGTCTTGCTGGTCTTCCACTGAGTAGGAACCTCGCGTTCAGACAGGTACCGTGTGAAGAGCCGAGCCAGTGTGTTTACGAGGACTGGCGGAAGGTTCTTCAGATGTTCTGATTCTTATCCTGTCTGGACCTGGTGCTGTTCGATTTTTCACCGGCAAAATGGCATGTAGGATTTCTGAAGGGAGAATCGGTGGTGCAACATATCCACCATCTTTTATTTCATATCACGGGAGGTGGACGTGGCTATCGAAGAGATCCTAGTAGTATTCGTGGATGATCTTCTCCATTGCCTTTTTGGACGCTGTTATTGTTCCGTCTGGGCGTCGGAGTGCAACCATCTTGGTCTTGTAATTGGTGAAGATTAGGTGGGCTTTGTGAATGCTTTTCCCGGCCTCTGCAGTTTCGATCATTACTGCTGCTCTTCTCTCTTTAAGATCTTCTTTTATCGCCTGCCTGCATTGTTTCGCCAGCTTGGATGTTAGTATACGGTTGCCTGCAGTTCGTGCGATTCCACGCTGGCGTATTAGCTCGAGAGTTTCTGGAGACAGACGTCTCTTGGTGACCTTCGAACTCTTAGCTTTCATGGCGCTAACGTGAAGATGCTTAATGAGCCGATCGTATTCCTCGTCGATGTTGTCGACAACGGCATCTTCCCAACAGCCGAGTAATGAGTTGAATAAGTTCCAGTTTAAGGTGGTTCTGGGACATCGGCTATTGAATTTAGCGGCTTTTTCTCCTTTCCACGAGAAATAAAACCTTGCACGAAGGAGACGGTGGTTCTGATCCCGCGTAGAATTTTGGGACAACAGCGACATCGGTTAGGCAAAACTTTCTATTTACTATGATGTGGTTTATTTCGTTATGGTACGCTCCATTGGGAGATTCCCACGTCCAGCGTTGACGGTGAGGCTTCTGGAGTTGCGAGTTACCATGGATGGTCTTGGTCGCCATGATAAACTCAGAGAGCTGCTCACTCTTTTCGTTCCATTCTAATCCATGGGTCACAATGTGACGTTCCTCAGACGATCCTCTTGGTCCAATCTTGGCATTGAAATCTCTAATGATGACCTTGAAGAATGTATGGCCTTCTCTGTAGAACCTCTCCAAGTCCATGTAGAACGCTTCGACTTCTTCTTCGTCATAGTTTTATGTTGGTGCGTAAACGACGAAGATTGTCAAAATCGGTATCGATCCACATCTTTTTAATCGTAAACGTCCGATTCGGGTTGTAAGCTGTTCGAATGAATCGATGTTCATGGACAAACTCGTGCTGACGAGAACGCCGACACCGCCTACTCCTCTAATGTCGCATGTTCCGAAGA
>MQTX01000102.1:888330-911999 GCA_009735665.1 Angiostrongylus cantonensis
TCATTACTGCTGCTCTTCTCTCTTTAAGATCTTCTTTTATCGCCTGCCTGCATTGTTTCGCCAGCTCGGATGTTAGTATACGGTTGCCTGCAGTTCGTGCAATTCCACGCTGGCGTATTAGCTCGAGAGTTTCTGGAGACAGGCGTCTCTCGGTGACCTTCGAACTCTTAGCTTTCATGGCGCTAACGTGAATGTCTCGTCTCGGCAAGACCTATGACGTCGTACCTTGTTATTCTTACTTGCATGAGCAAGACTTCTGTCGAGGACTCGAATGCAAGTGCACGTGCATTGTAGGTACAGATTGTCACCATAGTTTTCGATACAGGCAGCTTCCACTGGCCGTGAGATTTTAGCAGCCTCTCCGTACTCGTCCTACCCAACGCTGCGAAATTGGGGGCTCTTTCTAGGTAAGGAGAATGAGGTCGGTTTTTTCTATGTTTAGCATTTCGATACCCACGTGTAGCTTCTATGGGCTCTGAACGTGGGGGCTGGTTATACTCACGGGTAGCTTGCCACTGCCAGAGTGGAAATGGAGCTTATTTGTTGGAGGCGACTTCTAACCGCCTCCCATATACTTCCCTGTCACTTTATTGCAGGCTTTTGGCGAAATCGACCCGTAGAATACAATCCGCATTAAACGAGAACGCATTCACACACACATGCATGACTACGCCTTGCAAATACAGAAAGTATGTGTCAAATCAGAGAATAGAAGACATTATTTCAATTTATAACCATTAAAAGATACGTGGTAAGTGTTTAGCAATTTATCTATGGAAACAGGCACACCACAAAATTCCATAGTACTGTAGGAACTTGAAGAAAGAGTACAAACGAATGATGGTTCTTTAAAATGATGTAATCGAGTGAAAAAGTGCAGAGCATCTTACCTAATAAAGAGAGGGCTTCAGTCTGAAAAATGTGTTGCAGTGGTGACCAGTAGATGACAAATAACTGACAAATGAGTGAAGCGCTAACGGCGATGCAAAACATCCGATTCCTAAAAAAACATGTATTGGAATTAATTTGGTCAGAAGTAAGGCGTATGTTTTCATAGAAACAATTAGATAGATTCTCATTTATGCAAACAAGGATTTGAGCTCAAAATGTTCAAATTAGAGAGCGGATGGCACAGTGGTAGTGATGTTGGTCATTATGAGCATGGTATTAATTCGATTCCGCCCCAGGCCAAACAAGCCCCTCATCCCTCCAGGGTCGAGAAATTGGTACTGCATTTGTCTGGGAAAAAATCACTCTTTGCAATCCAATTGGGAACGCCCCAGCCGGTTATCTTAGGACTCCAGAGAGAATCGCTAGACCAGCATTTTACGACACTCAAGATGAAATGAAAGCGCTCAAGCAGTAAATAAAGCCACACGTAAATTTGGAACATCTCTGTGGACCATGGATGAGAGGATAGGAATCGGATGTGAGAAGTGCTAGGATCCGCACAGGAGACGTGAAGACGGGTCATGTAAAATATAAAACAAAAAATGCTCACATTATCCATCATACTACGAAATTCGCTTAGTTTTAGACTTTCGCCAGTGACGAAATATCTATCAAACCTTTTCGAATCTCGCATTTTTTTAAACATCTTATCTTAATGAGCGCTGCTTCTAGATAACTATGTGAAAGTCACCCACCGCAATAGTCCAATCTGCCAGATCATCTTCCGGGAGCTTCTGCAGCTTAAAGCATTCCACATATCGAATAATACAAAACACGTAAACGTCATCGTAGTATCACGTGGAGTCACCTTGTTGTCGGCTGACATCTTAAACGTTGTAACTATTTGTCACTATCATGTCCGTAATGAGGATGAATTCGAAAGACTTTGAAGATACAAGTTGAAGACTTTGAAGTTAAACAATGAGTCACACGTACTATCATATACAGACTCACCGTAGAAACCTATCTGTCTAGAAAACCAACCTCTTTGTAGAAGATGAATAAGGTACCGAACACAATGATTGCAGCGGAGCACAGAATGTCGATCATTAATCGAACGGTGAGCATAGGTTGACGAACGTTACGAGGTGGTTGACGAATGATATCGTCGTCCACTGGCTCCACACCAAGGCTGAAGTACATGTTTTGTATCAGTCAATAAATAAAGAAACTTTAACCATATACAGAATTCTCTAACCCTTATATTGGGTAACATTTAAAATTCAACACTGACATATTATGTGTTTAAATAAGCTTTTAATCCTGAATCTTTATCACAAAATTTATTCCCGAATGTCACAACGCCATCGTTTTACCATCAACCGCGCTCACGAATTTTTTAGTTACATACTTACTTACTTGTATACTTGGGTGGTTCGTCCTCATCATTGTGCAGGCTTCAGTATAACCTCCACTTTTCGGAGTTTTCCTGGTTTAGCCACTGTGCTTCCCTTTTCGACGACTATCCGACGTTAGGAACTCCCTCACGTGAAAGATCTCTAGCCGGTTAGTCGCGAGGCTACGTGGCGAGTCCCCAGGTGGAGGACAGGGGGTTAATCGCGGACCAAAAGCGATATTGCTTCTCTGAGACGCAAGTGGATCCAGGAGATGGACTCCCTATTTCTGCTGTGCCGATTTGGCACATTCTGTATTTGCCAGGAGTATTCATGCATGCGTGTGTGGGCGCGTTCTAGCTTTATGCGGATTGTATTCTACGAGTTAATTTGGCTAAAAGTCTTCAATCAAGTGACAGGGAAGTATATGGGAGGCGGTTAGGAGTCGCCTCCAACAAATAAGCTCCATGTCCACTCCGGGAGAGCCTTAAAAGCTATCCGTGAGTATAACCAGCCCCCACGTTCAGAGCCCAACAAGCTACACGTGGGTATACAAAATGCTAAATACAGTTAAAAAAAAAAGGGCCTCATTCCCCTGACCCCGAAAGAGCCCTAAATTTCGCAGCGTTGGGTAGGACGAGTACGGAGAGGCTGCTAAAATCTCAGGGCCAAAGGAAGCTGCCTCAATCAAAAACTGTGGTGACGATCTGTACCTACAGCGCACGTACACTTGCATCCGAGTCCTCGATAGAGGACTTGCTTATGCAAGCAAGAATAACAAGGTACGACGTCACAGGGCTTGCCGAGACGAGACAACTCCACCCATTCAACGACGTATATGACACTGGAGAAGAACTGCTCTTCGGAACATGCGACATTAGAGGAGTAGGCGGTGTCGGCGTTCTCGTCAGCACGAGTTTGTCCATGAACATCGATTCATTCGAACAGCTTACAACCCGAATCGGACGTTTACGATTAAAAAGATGTGGATCGATACCGATTTTGACAATCTTCGTCGTTTACGCACCAACATAAAACTATGACGAAGAAGAAGTCGAAGCGTTCTACATGGACTCATATCAAACGTACTACAGGAAGACCACCGACTCGATAGTCAGAGTTCTTCACGAAAAGCCTGGAAAAAAGATATGATGCTAGACGAGTCCCTAAAGCGAGCAGAACTCACTAGGCTACCCTTACACGCGACAGGGAAAAATGGAGGATTTACTGGCGCCCGCTCGAGTCACTCGACGATCGACGGGACTACAGGTGATCCGACGTTAGATAGGCCAGTCTGCCACAGTTCGTCACCACCGTAGGCAGTCGCCGCCCTTGTGGATCCGAGGGAGATTTGCCACTATGGGACTAGTTTAGTATCAGGATAGTGAAGGATCTTAGTACTGCTATACTGTTAACTGGGCTTCCTTTTGTAAACGCCGGAATCCTTCTCAGCATGGTAGACCCTGCTAGGGGATGAAGCCTCCCGCTGCAGCAACGCCCACGAACGCCTCAGCCATGATGATGAAAGCGTTGAGAGGATAATATAATGCGTAAAAAATCAGGAAACCTTGATAGCTACGAGGTTAGGGAGAATTTCAAAGGATGAACACAGTTAGAACAAAAAATTCGCGATGTCCTTACAACAAAACTGGTTTATGTTTAAAACAGGGCGAACCGTAAACTTATACATGCGCGTGCACAATTACTGATTACGCCGATGCTTATGCCAGCTGAATGTTCTATCATCTCAAAACCAATTAACTGGTAGCAGATAAGCCGAAATAGTGAGGAATAAAAAAACTAAACAAAACATTCGACTAAACAAAACATTCGACTAAGCATAACCGACTAAGCATAAGCATAACTCTAAACATTCGACTTACAGAAGGCCTTTGATTCAATTGAGATAGAAGCAGTCATGGAAGCCCTTGCCGACGTTAGATAGGCCAGTCTGCCACAGTTCGTCACCACCGTAGGCAGTCGCCGCCCTTGTGGATCCGAGGGAGATTTGCCACTATGGGACTAGTTTAGTATCAGGATAGTGAAGGATCTTAGTACTGCTATACTGTTAACTGGGCTTCCTTTTGTAAACGCCGGAATCCTTCTCAGCATGGTAGACCCTGCTAGGGGATGAAGCCTCCCGCTGCAGCAACGCCCACGAACGCCTCAGCCATGATGATGAAAGCGTTGAGAGGATAATATAATGCGTAAAAAATCAGGAAACCTTGATAGCTACGAGGTTAGGGAGAATTTCAAAGGATGAACACAGTTAGAACAAAAAATTCGCGATGTCCTTACAACAAAACTGGTTTATGTTTAAAACAGGGCGAACCGTAAACTTATACATGCGCGTGCACAATTACTGATTACGCCGATGCTTATGCCAGCTGAATGTTCTATCATCTCAAAACCAATTAACTGGTAGCAGATAAGCCGAAATAGTGAGGAATAAAAAAATGAAAGAAAGCAATAAGCTCACACGCAGAAAAACCAGAACATTGGGCTTGATATGAGGATACAATGACCTGCAACACCCATCACCCTGCTAGTCATTGAGTAAATGCAGCACAAAGCTCTTACTCTACTTGGCCTTGGCGAAATCCACAGTTATTTAGAGAGCCTTGCTCATTAAAGAAAGATGAAGAGTACCAAATAGCACTTTTCAAATCTATGATCTTCTTGAAGAAGTTTGACTAACTGGTCCATGGTCATCCTGCTCTGTAAGTGAATTTTGTCTTATTGATAGGACTTCTTACTAGTCGGAAATATTATGCTAGCTTCACGTATCAATTCCCAAGACCGACTTTCTGTTTACCTCGTCATTGATTGATAATTCGATATTTTTCTTCAACAAGCAGACACGAGGTTGACCTACTCAGCCAAACACTTTCATAACCCTAGCATGGTTAATTTTGATTTGCGATGCTATTAAATCGAATGCTAAAGTAACCAGGAAGTTTCAAAATTTACTAGATCATTCGCAAAAATCAGCATCAATCAAACAGAGAGAAATCGTTTACAAAAGCGCTAGCACTGAAAATGTGGTCGATGGGTCAACTGTCACCGTGTTAGGAGGCATAACTCTGCCCGATGACGCGCACTCGCTATTAGAATTGGGTCCAAGTTTCTCACCAGCGCAACCCATATCTAAAGAAACCTCGCGTAGGATCTCGTGCAGCCTGCAGAAACTCCAAGATCGACTCCGCAGCAACGCTAGAATTGAGAAGCGAAATAAAAATGAACAACGAGAAGTACGGCACTACCCCTACCTCCATTTCCATGATTATTCTTTAGAAAGCAAGACCCAAACGACGAATTCGATATAAAATATCACATATCTTCGAGCGAAATTCTCAAAGTTCTTGACTACTATTGCCCGAAAAAGTTTAGTTCGAACCTTATAGCTGCGCAAAAATCTGGTATGCTAAAGGTTCGAGAGATAATAAAATCGAAGACTATTAGGCTATCAGTTAGTGACAAGGGTGGAGCGTTTGTAGTAATTCCTCGCCAGTTAGATGTCGAACGGAAAAACACCTTCAAGACACATTTCTTTGTCGCGCATCAACTGAAAAGGAATTCAGAAGTCAAAATCGAAAACTGAACAACGAATGGGTCAAAACGGCAAGAGCAGCACATTTAAAATCAGCAGACATTTCACATCTTAAGATCGAAATGCCGACATTGCTCTGTCTTATATTCACTTATCAAAACCCATAAGTTAAGATCCGATGATGATCTGGCGCCTACCGACCTCTCCGCCTTCGAAGTTAGACCCATCATCAGTTGTGTAGACGGGCCTACGGATAGAATTGCTCGGTTTATAAATCTAATCTTCTACACCAGCTGCTTAAACACATATTAGCCTATCTCACGAACACCCAAATGTTCCCAGGCCGTCTGCGTAACGCCCTTCCCAAAGGCGCGTACGTTATGGAGTCGCTCGACGTTACCGCCTTTTACACTAACGTGTCGAACGACTCCGCAATGCAAGCCACCCGCAAGGTTCTTGAGGAACACGAAGGAGCAATTAACATGTATGGCCTTTCGATTCAGCAGCTTATGGTCCTCTTAAAGGTCTGTTTAAACTGCTGGATCTTCTGATGGTTCGGGAAATATCGCTCGCAAATTAGAGACTTGGCAATAGGATAGCGACTAAAAGTGGAAGCACCAGTAATCGATCTTAGCCCATTACTCTACTGTAGGTATACAGATGATCGTTTTGTCATCTGCTCCACACAAGAGGAGATGGACAAATGTTTCAAGTTATTGAACGAACAGTAAGAGTACACAAAATTCACCGGTGAGAAACCGAAAGCAAACTGGCTTTCATTCCTAAAAGTTCAAATCAACCTATCCGAAAACGGCTACATAACAAAATGGTATCGAAAGCCAAGCGGAAAGAATATAGTGGTTCAATGCCTCTCCTCTCATCTCTGACACACTAAAAAGGCGCTTATAGGAAATATGTTTCGAACCGCAGCAAGTGTGTGCACAGGTAGAGCAGAGGGAAGAATCCTCGAAACTGGTGAGCCAAATAGCCATTTCAAATGATTACGAAACTGTAGCTCCTCGACATAGGTATCACCTGTGTCACCTGTAGTCCCGTTGATCGTCGAGTGACTCGAGCGGGGGCCAGTAAATCCTCCATTTTTCCTTACCGCAAGAGTAGCCCAATGGGTTCTCCTCGCTACTACCAAGGGCTTCCATGACTGCTTCTATCTCAATTGAATCAAAGGCCTTCTGTAAGTCGATGAAAGATAGAGCGGTCTTCTGTACTCTCGCCATATTTCAATGAGCCTTGTTATCGAGTGAATGTGGCCCATCGTACTAAATCCTTGTCGAAACCCTGCTTGCTCGCATAAGTGCTCTTTGTCCAGTGTTCTGTCAATCCTGTTTAGATTTGTTGGCGCGTAAACGACGAAGATTGTCAAAGCCCGTTTTATCCACATCTTTTTAATCGTAAACGTCCGATTCGGGTTGTAAGCTGTTCGAATGAATCGATGTTTCGACATCGAATCGATGACAATCGACATAGGTATAGAAGAAAAACCAAGCCCCAGAATAATTCTAGTGAAAACAAGGCTCCGTTCCTCTTACTCTTTATTTCAAACGAAATAAGTGCAGCCATAAAACGTTACTTATTAAGGGCCGGTTCAGAAAATTCCGTAAGAGTGATAGAAATACCACCGGACACTCTAAGATGCCAGCTAGTTTGCAAGCGCCTATATGACCGTCTATGTATAACCAAAAACTGCATAATTTGCTCTATCGGTAGAGACGGTGATTGCATGAGTTCGGGTACAATCTACCTGATATCTTGTAAATCGTGCGGGGACCAATACGTTGGCGAAACGGGTAGACCGCTCTGCGTCCGCATAAAAGAACACCTACTCGGTAAATCTAATTTAAAACGAAACACTCCACTAGGCGCGCATAGGATTCAGAGACACAACGGAAAAGATTTTGAAGTAGGAGTCACTATCCTCACGCTTGAATCGAAAACATCAACGCGTAAAATTCTGGGAGCGTTTTGGATCAATTCCAAAAATTCAGAAATGAACCTCAAGGAGGAGTGTATCTTGTCATCACGCGTGACCTGGCGCCATACCCCAGGCTAACCCAATAACCTGACCTTGTCAGATTCAGTTTGTCTCTTTTGCACTGGTTTAGACACACTTTGGCCAACTGTTTGAGCATCGACGTTAGTGAGAATTTCGAGTAAATCATTTGCCTAATGCACTATACCACCATCATCGTTCTTCCGATAGTACACATGACAAAGCTAAGTGACCTTCCGTCCTGATTTTTTGCACTGTTTAGGTTCCCGAAATTTACGTTAGAGCAAGAAGAATCCTAGTGGAGGGGTTAAGAACAGAAACGATGTTCACTGATTTGGCACTATATTGTTCATAGTATGTATGTCGTGCAATGGTTACAATCCCTCTACAAAATAGGTGATTTGGTTCGCTCAGCGCCTTCGGTAAACCAAGTCTTCCATCTCCTCAGGATCGTCAAATTGATAAGCAGACTAGCCTAGAAGTATAGAAGTATTTGGTGCGGATAGTGCACCCAAGTTATTGTACAATCTACGATATTTAATCCATAGTGCACCACTAAGGAACTGACCAATGCCACACGTTTTACCTTTTCTATGGGTGCGGATAGTGCACCCAAGTTATTGTACAAAGTAAAAATGCATTCAAAGACTTCTACGATATTTAATCCATAGTGCACCACTAAGGAACTGACCAATGCCACACGTTTTACCTTTTCTATTTTATCTTCGATAATCGTGTACACTTCTCAAGTGGTTAGTTCTTGATAGTTAAGCTCTGACGACAAATAGTTCATGAAGTTTAATTGCCGGCTACTATATAATACATTAATGAAAAATCTCTTTTTTTCAAGCACAGATGTCCAGGCTGACCAGAAACTGCTACACCGTTACTGTCTCAGCTAAATCGAAAAGCCTTATTAACCCAGTGAAAGTGAGAAAACAGTGGATATTTTCACCTGTACGAGAAAATGGATTATGATAACCTACAAACCTCTGCGCTGGAGGCCCATCCATAATTATGTTAATCCAGAGAATCTGCATTGCATTCAGTGGATTCTCGAAATGAAACATGGTTGATACTGCTATCAGGGACAGCGCGGCCACACTTCTGTAACACTGATCTCCAAGTTACAATTAAACAATGTCCCGTAGTACAACATTTAAGGTGACAATACAGTTTAGAGCATGCCAGCACGAATTATGGAACATGTGGATTGATTTTTCTCTACTACTATTGCAATTATAGCTAACTCACGTGCTGAGCTGAAAGCGAACGAAATTAGTGATGTTGTGGTAAATCGCTTTTCCTTCTTCAATAGCTGCTGTCATTGTAGAAAAGTCATCATCACATAAAATCATATCAGCAGCTTCTAAACAACGAGGTGAATATGCCGGTTACAACCACTGAGCAATGTACCTGCCTTTGCATACATCCGTGCCTCCCAAGCCCATGGCTACTCCGATATCAGCCTTTTTCAATGCGACTGCATCGTTTACACCATCACCAGTCATAGCCACTACTTCGCCAATTCCTTGCAGAGCCTGTGAAATGACAAAGATTTGACTTGAAATAGTGTCACTCCACGCTCGAAATCAATTGACCAGAAGCTATTTTTACTAGTAGTAGTATAACACAAACTTTCGAACTTGACAAACTTCACTTTTTATTGCATTTTTGGTCAACTATGCTAATTTGAAAGCGAAACTCTTGGAGAACCTAGAAGTTCGTGTGATCGCTTTTACTGCAAGAATCTATATCAGCGTGATGTTACTTAGAAGTAAAGCACAGTTCACCACAACAAAGTAGACGCCAGAATATTTTAACGAATCGCCATTAGCGCGTCCCAGCTCACCGCAAAATAGTCATTCCTCTAACAATAAAAATCTATATCAGTGTGACGTAACCAATAGAGGCTTCGTTTACGTGATAGAGCAAACAGCAATTTATCCAGTGCATACTGAACAGCAGTTATCGCAAACATGTGTTTTAGAAAACGCATGAAGTGAAAAATAATCCGTCAGTGCTTATTTAAGGGTGTCTCATCCTTTGTACACCCTCAGATATGGGAACTAGTTTCATGTTGCTGAGGTGTCTGCACAATGGTTATCCGATAACTTGGACAGCAAATAAAGGATAAAGCTCTCGGCGTTGATCAATTCCTGAGGGATGCGCCATGCATTCGACTTCATTAAGTATCGTTGGAGGTGATTGAATGCATATCTGGTCTTTACAATGGTTATTAGTAGTCTACTGATGTATCGAGCCAATGCTGCTATCCTCCCAGGCAAGTCTGGTACCAATTTGCCGACCCCGGAGGGATGGAAGGCTTGGTGGGTCATGGGCGCCTCCAACCACAGCGCCACACGCGCCCCTACAAGCGAGGACAGCAAATACTATACAAAATTCACTGTTCGCTTGATAAGCATAGACAAAATTCGTATTAAAACATTTCACATTAGGTAAAGGTTACGTAGATCTCGCCTTCTTCAGAGCTGTAAGGACCAAATTGATATGCAATCTACTCGGCCAATTACTTTTATAACCTCTACAGAGAAACGGTTAATAGGTTCCATGCCCACATTAACGGAAAGTACGTCCTAGGAACTACATAGAACACTTCTAACTACTGAATAATGAATTTTCGTAATCCTTACACCTACTTATTTTAGACATACCTATTCTGAAATATTCTGCCTTGAAATTATCAACTGACCTCACTGATAGAGGAAAAACGCAAACACGATTTGATCCACCCACCTTAACAATTTTCAGCTTGTGTCTAGGTGATGCGCGGTAGAAGATAGACACCTGACGAATGACCAGCTCTAACTCCTGATCCGACATACTGTCCATTTGAGCACCCGAGAGACAGCTATCATGTGGAGAACTGTACAGTCCAAGCATCGATCCTGCAATCAATTGCACGACTAGCCTTTCTCTTCCTTACATCGAGCTCATTTTTTTGTTTTCCCTTATTTTGCCCGCCATATAAGTCGTTCAAAATATTCATTAAAAATGTTTAAACTAACAAAAACTAACTCCAACAAAAGATTCCACTGACGTCTTAAAAACGACAACATTATTTTAAACATAGATGAGAACAATTGGCAAAAAAATAAACCATATGACTGTATAGGCAAAAATTCTGCATAGACAAAAGTACCGATGCTTTGTGCAGTTTCCTGAGAATCTCCGGTTATTAATTTCACTTCAACACCACTCGCTTTAACCATCGAAATGGCACCAGGTGCTCCTAGTCTTGGAGGATCGAGCATTCCAACCATTCCGACCAACATCAGCGACTGCATCGTATCTCCTCGAGCCATTGCCAATACTTAACCAGAAACTTGTTGAAGAGAATAAGAGCAACGAGGAATGAACGAAGAACTATATCCCAATATAAAATGCGATTCAACATATAAAAAATAAAAATGATAATCCAACTGCTAAGATTTGAATTATAACAAAGATTATAAATGCGTCGTTTTCTTTCTCAGCAATCGCGAGGTTGTTAAACAGCATACGTTTACTTCCATACAATAACACACATACAACACAATCGCAACTGACGTTTCGGCAGAATCGCCTTCTTCACAGCCGTTTTTTTTATGTGCCTTCCACTGAGGTAGAGCCGCTGATCAGAGTCGCATATGGTTGACGACTCTGAAGAAGGCGGTTCTGCCGAAACGTCAGCTACGATTGTGTTGTATGTGTGTTATTGTATGGAAGTAAACGGATGCTGTTTAACAACCTCGCAATTGCTGAGGAAGAAAACGACACATTTAAAATCCAAAGCCGAGGTTAACAGAAATCGATCTTGGGAACTATAACAAAGATGACAGACTACTAGGAACAACAGCAGTATGAGCCCTACAAAAACAGTCTACATTCTTTTAGCCATCATGTATCAAAGTCCTATCCATTTCCTAGCTCTGTCTCCGGATCCTAGTAACTAGCAACTACAACTATGGTTGAAAGACATTTTTCTTTGAACTTTCTATCACATTTCTGAATGACTAAATACAGCTATGAAAGATGACTAAATTAACCTCTAAGTCCAGTCGTTCCAAGACCACGCCCGCCATCTGTTATCCGTTGACGAACGTATTCGTCTAAAGGCTGAAATGATCTCAGTTGATAAGCATCTGCGATAATAGATTACAGTGGAACTCGGCAGAGCTTTAATACATTTCTGGGCTATGCCATTTGATTTCAATGTATACATGTCCCCTGAGATAACTCAGTTGTTCAACTCTTAACCAAGTTTGTCTCAGCTGAAAGTTTACTTTCTTAATAGAAGCAGAAATAGAATATTCAAGTCCTTCTCAACAATATACAGATTATTTTGGAACCCATGAATAACTTCTCATTTGTTTTTCTTCCAAGCGTCATAGATGGCAAAGTAATTGAACAAGTACTGTTTCGTACAGGACGCATGTCTGCGAAGGCATCGCTGACGTTCACGGTCGTCGCACTTATATTAAACAATTATTAAAAAATGGGTGGGATTGTATGGAATTTAGAGCACTAGTTCTTCCGTCATACTCGTTGTAATTAGTAAGCTGCTCTAAGGGTCAATTCCTGATAGACTCTACTGCACAGCAACAATGAAATTTCTTGATGCGCGCCATTTCTATATATCCAGTAGTTAACAGACCTTCCTCGTGCCATCAGCGGAGAAATATGAATCGCACAGCGGCAGAACACGATCTAAGGCACCTTTCACGAAGAACACAGTTTTGCCCTAAAAGTTTAAACTATTTAGCTTTACTATAATATAAATCGCAGAGACAGAACATTGAACGAACGTTTTTTTCGCACTGAACGGACATCCACTTGGACTCAGAAGTGAACGGGACTTCTCGAAGGCGTCTGTAATCTTGACGACAACCCTCCAACCCTGTCTATAACAATTGTGAGATCACTACACATATGATTATACTCAATTAGATAAATTTCAATTACAAGCATTGCAAAAATTTCTGAAGATTGATTAAATTATCTGAAGAATTAGCATAGAACTAGACCTCGATAATTTTAACTACCGCTTGCTCGCTCCATTTGTCAATACGTAAAGAAAATTACCACCTCCAATCTTCCTTCTCGCTATTTGTCAAAACGATCGCTTTCAGACGGAACATTTTGATCGACAATGAAGAAGACTTTTACCACACCCTCCTTGACAACCCATTCCACCCTGCACCTATTCTTCTTCCCAAAGGTCATCAAGAAACAAAATTCGACCCATTTCACAATTAATTAATGTAAATTCTTTCCGCAACCACAAACCGTTTGGTAGACAAAGGTTTTTCGAAGACCGATTTTTACCCAGCCGCAGCGTGAATGAACGTCGCTGCACTGATAGGCTAATCCAAGGCTATTATGGTCCTCTATTGAGGATAACGCTTCTGAACCTTCGCTTTGTTCAGAGCTACGATAATTCAAGTCGATTGCCTACAGAAGCTGTGTCTTGCGAAGCGTCTTAGTAATATCGAATCCAGTGGGAATACACACGACTTTCACAAGTTCCCGAGCAGAATTTTCGCAATTCCACAACGATACCACTACCAACATAAAAAGGCCTCACACAAAGCGATTCTATCTCGTCAACGTTGTTCAGTGCAATTTCAAAGAATGCCTGGTTGACAACTACATCATCTTTGTTTTGTTGGTAATATCGTTCTAATTCGTCCATCAGTCAGATGCAAACATTCACCAATTATGACATCGATGGAAAACAACTACCCAGAACAGCTGAACAAGATCCGAAAGTGGAAGACTAAGTTGAATCATTAAAATAATAACGGAAAAACACGAAAAACAGGCTTTTTCCTGATGTCATGTTCATGCTCGATAGATCAACAGGATTCTTCCAAACATTTTAGCAATGTATAGGTTGACTGGGAAATCAACATGACTGTAGCAACTATCCTCCGAATATTTCAATTGTCGACCATCAACTAGGACCATCAGCTAAGGTATAGAACAATTCTCCACAAAGAACGGATGTTCTCTGCGTCTTCATCTACACTTTCCTCGCACTTTCAGCAAATTTCTTCTTAACGGCCATATTATGGAAATGCTTCGCAGCTGCCAAAAAAGGGATTCTGTAATTTGTTTGTAAGAACTTTTCATCCTTGTCCGACAGTTCCGGCAGTGAAATACTGCGACTGCTGCTAGCTGCATCTACTCTCCAGCATCTGCCGTTCCAGGATTAAATTAGCTTTCCGTAAAATTACACATCTGAATTCATACAAGCTCAGCTAAAACACAGTCACGACCAATAACAGTTCCACTTGCATTCAAACGACATATAGAGACTGCCATCAACCTCCTATACGATTCCGTTGTCCCTCTCGGTGCTATCCGCTCACTCAGTGGTCGGGCCTATTTTTAGCTGGTTAGGTTGCGGATCTGTGGACTCCTGTACTCACTGACATACAACCTTGTCATGAGTTGCAACCAGTAAGACGTCGAGATATTTGCAAAACTTGGACATTAGGCCAGATTCGAAACCGCGACCACCCTTTCCGAACGCTCACGTGTTCCGCACGTCACCACTTACGCTCTTCCTTTGGGTTTCTCATAGCCAGTTTTCTACCTAATGGTGTCATTAGCAGTTATTCGTCAACAGGTATGATTTGTGAAGCATAAGTGGGCATTGAATCCCATTAAACTTCGGCTATAGTAGGAATCATAAATGTTTAATCTCTTAGCTACAGCTTATTATTTTTCATGACACCATGTGAGCCACCGAAAGAGTAATCGCGGGTTCGAATCTGGCCTACGGTCTGTTTTGCAAATAACTCAGCATCGTTGTGGTTGTATTTCATACAATGCCCTTCTGTGAGAAATAATAAGCAGTAAATAAAAAGTTAAACAACGTTAATTCAGTCTCACAATTCTACATCACGAACATAGTAAAGTTATTGTCAATTATATATAATCGCTATGCGTTGTTCTAACAACTGCGCCTCACATGTAAGTCAATAGGCTACGTAGTAGGTAGTAGCAGAGCTGCTCTTCTGTCTCAAGGGTCACCTCTGCCACATCGTCTTACCCGCTTGTATTGCCTCCGTAGTGTATTCGTAAAAAAAATAAATAAATAAAAAATATCGATTACTTATGCCCCGGTTTATAGAAAGTCGGACTTTTGAGTCATCAACGACAGTGTTCCACGGATTCTCATGCATGCACTGTAAGAACTTCATCATTCTGTTGACTTTTTTTAAAATGAACAATCCGCTGAAAACTATGACGATGCGTTTCATAAGCGAACAGAAAATGTCAGGCAACAAGGAACAATCATAACGAATCCAGATCAAGAGGGACCTCTGACAAAGTGACATTCCTAACTTCCAAATAAATTCAGACAAAGCAAGTCTAGTTTTAGATGAAATACCTTTTGAGCAAGGACCACGAGAGCACCTTCCGTTGGCTGTCCCACAACAGTATCCGCTACTATCATGGCATTGTTACATACCACTCCCACCTAAAAAATATGAGAATTTTTATATTGCATTTCGAGGACAAACGTTGCACAATATAGGGTGAAACTTCAAATCACTTAACTATGTTGAAAATAAGAAGCTGAATACCTCAATAATACTAGCAAATTCCTGATGACTATAACCCATCACTAGGTTGCCTTCAAAAGTACACCGGCCTCCACTGACAATATATCCTAGACCAGTTACCTAAAAAAACAATGTAGGTTATACTCTTTACCTACCAAATGGACATTGGAAAGCTTAGTTGCTGATATTCTAAAATTCAACTTGACATCAAGAGAGACTATTGTAAAATGATCTCCAACATTTCGGTAAACAGGATGAAGTCGCCACCAAGCTGCGCTACTACTCTTCAGATTGTGGCTTTTTCAAATCATGGGAGTGTAAGGAATACTTCGACACCCAACTAGCGTTCCTTGACCTAGTAAAACACCAAAAATGCTTTAAAATGAGAAAAGATATTATGTAAGCAAATTAAAGATTTAAGCCACCACGAAGTGGATAAAGGCAAACTTATTTAAATTAAGAATGTCCTTAGCAAATAATGTCATATCAAAACAGAAACAAATATCATTGATGTGGCTTGATTGTAATTAACCAGAGCAAAAGGATCCTCCTGCTGGACTCACCTCAGCACGACGCCCCTCTGGGGTGACAACACAAGTAGCTGTCATTTCATTTTTTGTGAGTGTACCCGTTTTGTCCGAGCAGATAACGGTCACACAACCTAATGTTTCCACGGCCGGCATCTGCAATTGATTCTTATATTTAAGTAGAAATTATATGCAGACTTGAATTCATTTACTCAGCTTTCCTTCTCAATAAAATTGTATGGTGAAACTCGGATTGCTAGCATGCTTTTTATAACTATTTATCAGTCCTATAAACAGAGACGTAAAGAAAAAGAAAAGAAAACTGTTTTTCAAATACCACCTTTTTCACTACAGCTCGTCGCCCAGCCATCCTCATTACGCCTATTGCCAGTGTAACCGCTACCACTATAGGAAGCCCTTCCGGAATAGCAGCCACCGCAAGACTAAAAAGAGGACTGTGTAGAATCAATGTTAAATCTCTTACGACAAAGCCGACATGTAATTTCTTACAATGCCCCCTCATTTTCAAGTATGTTTGGAACTAAGCCTTTCAAAAACCCAGTTTTTATTTCAACGTATAGCTTTTTATTTACTGCCTATTTTTTCATGGTAGGGAACGCGAAATACAACCACAATGATGCTGAGATTTTCAAAACACCGACCACAGGCCAAACTCAAACCCATGATTGCCCGCCCTTCCGATGGTTCACGTGTTGCCCACTGAAGTTTCTATGTCACTTAATAAAATTCACAATTTTTTGGTACATGGTGATTTAATGTTGGTAGTGGTCATTATTTCTGCACCGTATGGCCTCTATGGAGGTCACGTCGCTGCACAAGTAGATGTGTACAATTCGTTTACGCTAAGGAAAATAACTGAAGAGCGTTGATTATTTGGTGTTTCTCTCACCGAAACGAAAAACAATGAATTCCATGCATGCAGGTCCAATCTGTGATTGTATGAAATTGCTGGCCAATAATACCTGTTTTATGAAATGATATAAAATTTTTTCTAATCACTCAATCTATTTCAGTTTCAAAAAGGTGGAAAAAATTCCAAATCATAGAATTACAGTGCAGAAACATATTAATAGGTTAGTAGTAATTTAGTATCTTTTACCACATTCTCGTGTTCTTTCTTCTGCTTTAGTTAATTTAGAGCATAATACAGAAACAAATTAGCACTGTTTCGCGCCAGAACTATAAAGGTCTTATAAAACTGCTGGATCAACCTAGACGTTCTACAAGCCCTCAATACGTTATACATAGAAAGAATATGAGATAGAACACAAGTGGTGAATTATCAGATTTTCTTATCACCGGCCTGGGAGACTGATTCACTGAAAGAACCTTGCAACAGAAGTTTGTTCCCGTGTACTTCCTATGATTCAAAACGATATAAATCGTATGAGGTGACTAAACAAGTAGAGTTTCGACGGCATTCATTATTGTTTAAAAATCCATGATCGTTAACATAATCCGTAATATCTTCAGAACTTTTAACTTAGAAAACAAAAAAAAAAGAGAGCTAGCAAGAATTTTGATGACCGGAAAGTAGTCCACGTTTTCTCTTAAGTCTTGAAGCTTTCTTTCTAGGTAAATTACCACGGTATTCGCATTACAGATTACTTCAAAGCGCACATTTGTCCCTAAAAATTTGGCTCGACCTTGCCCGGGGTCCAAGTTTAGCGAATATCTCAGCATCGTTGTGGTTGTCTCTACACAGCAGCGCCAATGTTTTTGATCTCAGGTTAATCTGAATCCAATTTAGACTGCCAAATAAATATGAAAAAAACGATAAAATTCCAAAAATTTGAAATAAATTCAAATACGGAAGAGAAGATGCAGAAAATGGCTTCAATATCAACGTTGCAACAGGTGAGGGAACCGTTGACGAAAGTATTATGAGAGCTTCTTTTCAAAACTCGCGAACATCGGAACCTTCAAGATCGAATGAATCGAAGACGATGAGTAAAGTAGGCGTTAACTAATATATTAGATTGGAACAAAGATAATGGTCGTCTACATAGCAAAGAAACTTGTATATACATCGTGTAATAAATGATTGTTCATTACAGTGTTTTTGCAGAATTTCTTTTTAAGTCAATGAACCACAAAAGGGTGACTCGAGTTAAACGTTCAAAGCATTTACCGAAGCCAAATGTGCATCAAAAGATGGTTATGATGATTTCTTAGCTTCCGGCAGAGGAAACCATGTAACGCAAGATCTTATTCAATCTGGGCGAAACGACCGCAACATCATAAATAATGTGACTAAATTGATTTAAAAAAAAAAAAGAAAAGCGACGTCATACGCTTATAGCCATGGCGAGCGAAAAAAAACCACTCAACCACACGTTTCAAACTATGAAACAGTTGAATGAATAAATGACACAAAATGAGAAATGAGAGAGGCGCATTCAAGGGATATTTGTCCAGCTGACCACTGCTTTCGTTTTCTTTTTTCCAAGCATTTCGACAACGACCTTCAACAAACAACTAAGACACTGATGAAAGCGCCTTCACTCAACTAGAGGATTCCAAGAAATTTAGAATTTTAGCAATCGCTAGGTTGTTGTACAACATACGTACATACGTTTACTTCCAAACAAAACACATAACATAACCGCAGTAGACGTTTCGGCAATATCGCTTTCTTCAGAGTCTGGAAGGGTATACTGATACGCATCCTACTACGCCAAACGCTTCAGTAACACATAGAGAAAGATGAGGATTTCGTTATTGCTGAGGAAGAATACGACGCGCACTTATAAACCAATGCTTAGATTAAAACAAATTCGATTTTCGGAACTTTAGAAACTCAGTATAGTAGAATAAGCAAAGACGGTCGCTAAAATTTGTGCATTTGCAAGTCAAAATAAAATCAATATTCCCCAGAAAAGCTAATACATATTTCGTTCCTCAACTATTTTCACACATTTTGTTGTTAAAGACTCTCAGAAAAAAAACTTTACAAATTGGTTAAATAAGACCGGATCATTAGCTAAGCTGTCTTAATGTTAACTATGTGCATATACACCTATTATTAGAGTGGAGAAAGTCTATGAGCTGTTGAATCACTCGTACCTCACACCTATTGTGAACATATCCAATACCTTCCTTCCTTGGACCAAGCCGATGACGAAGATCAAAATGATTACGCCAAACGAATAGAACGACAATTGCTTGCCCAGGTGATCCATGCTATTCTGCAGCGGAGTTTTAGGTGACTGAAATGTCATTAGATATAGATAGAACTTTGGTACAACATTACGTATGATCCGAACATAATACTAACCCATTTTCGGTTACAGCAATTAATTTCGTCACAATGTTCTGTGCGCTGGGATATTTGGGAGGCAAAGAAACTGTCCAAAATAGCGAAAACCTTCGTAAAACTTTTATCAAGACCTAACCTTATTCTGATTCACTAGTTCTAAAGATGTCTTCGCAGTTTGACTCGTTACAGGTTTCCTAACGCAATTTAACTTAAATTTAATTTGTACCACACGACAATAATTCTTATCTCATTTTATGAGAATCGTATACCTCTTCTCCTTGCATCATACGAACAACTTCACCAAATTGCGAATTCGCCGCGATAGATATCACTAGACCCTGTAATATTAAACAGCTAAGTACCGTTAAAAAAATACGCTAGACAACCTCTTAAATCTATGATAAGAAAAAACACAGGACCTTTAAAACCGACTTTCTTTTAACCTCGATATTGCTAGTAAATATGTATTCCTTCTCTGGTAGGCTTACGCGAGGTTGGTAAATAATATTTATTTTTGGTTAACATTTCGACGGTTTGGTCTTCATCAATCAGAGCCGATGACCCGAGTAGATTGTCTGTGATGAAAACGAAACCGTCGAAACATTAGCCGAAAATAAACATTATCAACCTCGTGTAAGGCTATCAAAGAAAATTTAATACAAATAAATAATTGATCCGAGTGTTTTCAAGGTTCGCTATGAACCAAGAACATTACCAGAATCTGTAGAAAATAAGTTTTTGAAGTAAGGATGAACATTTGTACAAATCCATGAAGATGAAGGAAAACTGACGTTAAGAATATCACCGTTAAAAAAATGAAAATAAAACAAAAATTTTTGATATTCTTAATTACGGACCAAATAAGGGATCTCTTATCACATTGAACTCCCCATCAGATCATTTGCCATCCAAACTGACCTTGCCTCTTCCACTGCAAACAAGAGTACCCATAAAAGCGATGTTTACCATGTGTTCAACATGACCGCCACCATTATATGCAGTAACTGGCTCTGTCTCCTGAAACTTATGTTGGCAGCGAAAGAAAAATACTATGTGAAACCAACGAATCGCTAATTTAATGTCGAGTATGGTGTAAATCGACAAAGATGAAGAAACATATACGAAGAAATAAAGTGTAAAAATGGGCAAAAAGTTCTATGAATGATGGCTTGTTGTAAGGACTGCATTTAATCCTGGTGCTCCTGTCCCATGTCTTACCTTGTGTTTTGGTTCAGTCTCTCCGGTCAACGAACTCTCATCGATTTGAAGCGCAAAAGCTTCGATGAGACGAACATCTGCTGGTATTCGGTCACCCGTATTCAATAATACCACATCTCCCGGCACCAATTCACGAGCGAGTAAGGAATATTCCTTGCCATTTCGTATTCTAAAATGAACAACGACTGAAAGAACTAATTGCATGCGACACACTAAGCAAGCATGTTCATTTAAGTATAGTGGAGACAATTTTGATATAAAAGTCACTAACCTTGCACAGTATGCCAAAACACCAGTGCGTAAGCTTTTTGAGGCTTTTTCGATAAATGCCAAGAATCTTACATTGAATAGCAGGCAGAATACCTCGAGATCACGCGTGATCTCGCCCCGTACCTTCGTATCGATCGCTGATGTGGGGAGGTGCAGTAGTCAACCTTATGCGACTATGAGCGGCTGTTCCTCGGTGGAATACAGGTGAAAAAAAGCGGTGGGTTTTTCAAGAAGCTGTTGACCGTGTGATTACCATTTCGATTCTCATCTCTCTGTAAGTGTTATTGAAGCGTCTGAACTGGTGAGTTTCGTATTAGTGTACCCTTCCAGGCCCTGAAGAAGACGATGCTGCCGAAACATCAGCTGCGGTTGTGTTGTATATATGTTATTGTATGGAAGTAAACGTATGCTCTTTAACACCCTCGCGATTGCTGAGAAAGAAAACTACGCATGTGCATTTAACTGAATCCTATTTTTATAGCTTCGGGAAATGATGCTTTGACAGGACGTATTGCATTGCGAAGCAAAACTCTTAACGAAATTGCCTCGAAACACATTTAACAAAACACCTACACATGACACGAAGGCGGAACTAGTTTGTTCAACTGCTCAAGCGTCTTTTCGGATCGATACTCCTGAAATACCAACGCTCTAAAAATGTAGATGCAGAAAAAACGAAACACCTAAAATTGTCATTACATTGAGTACCTGGACAAATCCTACAGTAACCACAATCACTACTGCCACTGTAATGCTTACAGCATCGTCAAACTGGCGCATCAAAAGTGAAACGAAGGCGCTCGCGAGAAGCAGAAGAATGAGAGGATTTCGAAACTGAAACATATCGTCAGGAAGACACCCGGTATTTACGCCCAAAATTGTTAGCACCTGCTCAGTGTACTTCTTCCATAGAGGCTCTTGTTCTAACACGTCAAACTCGTTGTAACCGTGATACTGCCTTCGCAAAGTTGCTTCCGCGGACGAGATGCCATTAGTACAATCGGAACGCAACACATTCAAGCAGTGCTTAAACAAGTATATCTGTATGTGCATATACACCTGCACAAATACACATATGTATGCGTGTATATACGCACTTACATATATATATATATATATACATATATATATATATATGCACACTTGTATACGTTTACATATATGTGCATATATATATATATATTGTTGCAGTTGCTAGTGGAAAATAGGCTTTTTAATCAGTTCTCGGCACCGAATAGCCACTAGCTTAAAGCAGAATGCTCGACTTCGTGAGAAGACGTCACGCGGGACTTTTCGTGGTTGTCACAGGATTACCTCAGACTTGGGTAAGTAAACCGTTTAAAAACATAAATGTAACATCAGTGGAACACTAACATCGACAGAGAACTACTGGCACACAAAGAAGGCAAGTTGAAGGCTATGAGGTGCTGTACCTACTACTGAAGTTACGCTAACGAAGGCACAACAGTATTGTAAATATATACTATTACAACATTAGTACTATGATAGCAGCAACTTGATAACAAACGAGTAAGGGGATGCAAAAGACGGCGTCCACACTGGGGCGTACAGTGGTCAATATGCCGATGGCTAAACAACAGAATAAGGAGACAACGAAGAGCTGTGCATTAGACTGTGCTTGGGATCATATCTACAGCGGTTGTGTGCACTTCCACATTGATAGAAGAGGATAACACGTTACCTAAGCTGCGATGGTGGAAGTGACTACGAATGAGATGAGACATCTGAGGAACAGGGTCAGGGGGCTGGTCTTGGATAACGATATGTCTGCAACGTGAAGTTTGAGCATCGATGGGTGCCACCATTGCCTAAGATATCATGGGCCAGAAAGATAACGATTGAGAAATGATAAACCTATAGCGGCTTAACAAATACACAGCATAAGTTGGCCAGCTAGCGGCCTTGTACGCATGGCGTACCGTGTGGGAGGAATGGTACATGCCAATGATGGCGTTGCAGACAGAACGTATTCGAAGATAGCCGCCGCTACTGACAACGCACACTGCAGACCAATTGATAAATAATGAACATTGACACGACGAGGACCAGGATAATGATGAGGATATACTGGGCTGATAGGAAGCGTGGTGTAGTGACGGTAAACTAATGTACAATTCGCAACTGTCATTTGATGATGATATGATAAAGTTAATATACAATAATTACTACGTGCAGGATGACTTAACGATAAGCGTTGCAGACAGAACGTATTCGAAGATAGCCGCCGCTACTGACAACGCACACTGCAGACCAATTGATAAATAATGAACATTGACACGACGAGGACCAGGATAATGAGATGAGGATACTGGGCTGATAGGAAGCGTGGTGTAGTGACGGTGATTCTAAACTAACTTACAATTCGTAACTGTCATTTAATAATGACATAATAAAGTTAATGTACAATAATGACTACGTGCACTATGACTTAACAACTACGATAACCTACATCGGTGAGACACGAGATCAATACGATACGGACCTAAAAGCGGACGAATCCTGACAGGGGCGAACTCGAATATCAATTCACGAAGCTATTTATATGCTTCTGAAGAAGGCGGTATTTGACACAGGTCCAGCTTCTTTTATCGAAAACATTCGTCGGCTACCGTTTCCAAATCCTCTTTAAACCAGAGGTCATCTGGCGGAAGCTTGCTCTCGCAAACATTCCCGTGCCCTTTTTGCTATTGTGCGCATAATGACTTTTGGACAGTAATAACAAACAACAAGTTCAGATCGTAAAAATAGGTTTGCACAACAAGACTGTTTATAGCGATCGAAGTTCCTTAGGATGGGATCAAAATATTTCCGCACTATGACATTTCCAAGGCAACTCGAGAAGCAGTGGATATGATCCTTACTACGGAACATACAGTAATAGAATGATAGAAATAGGTATAGAAAGAAATAGAAACTGTTCTGGGAATAGTTGT
>MQTX01000102.1:915494-942679 GCA_009735665.1 Angiostrongylus cantonensis
AAGAAGGGCAGATCTAGAGGAATCGATAGCGATAATTGAAATACCACCGAATACTCTTCGTCGCCAGTTAGTTCGAGAGAGGGTAGCGAGAATAATGCCGATCGTCACAAGCACAGTGCTAGTTCGACCTCGCCGCGGCTCGCACGGTCCAACTGGGAACGCTTCATCGTCACTATCTCAGTAATGCGGGGGAAACTGACTCGACGAACATTCAATGATATTCGAATGGAAAACAAGCAGCAACGGTACCCAAATTCAAAAAGTTGTGGGCCTTCGCGAATAATGAACGCAAGGAAAAGGATCGAAAGCAAAAGGTGCTGAGACAAACAGTGGATGGAACCAGATGTGTAAAATAAAACGAATACACTCATAAAATAAACAAGTAGATAAATATATTAGGTAGAGACCACCGACCGGCACATCGTGAGCAGAAGCCTTCTCTGCGGATAACGTCTCTATCATTACGTCTTTTTTCGTATTCGTCGCCAATGTGGATACCTGAGGTAATCGTTACTGTATTACACTTCATCACTAAAATGAGGAATATGATCATCAAAGCATTTTATCAGGTCGTTAGATCTAGCCCTCAATACTATTTTTATGGAATAGCAGTACACTTATGTTGACTGTGTCAACAGTGCTTCACGTGAAACGGGATTCCTTTCGGTGATCGATTCATTTACGTAAGCAAAAGTGCATTGCCTCTGTGTGATGAGAGAACGCGAAACCGCAAAATACAGCACTTTTGATTTCAAAGTGAGTTCAGAGATAGTACGTACATCCTCAAACAGTTGGTCAGTTCACAATCAAACCCTGTTCCTAAAACATTATATAGTTCCAAAACCGACAGGGAAAGTAATAAGTGGGTATTCGCTGTAATTGAAATTTAAGCCAACAAAGTACTACCAGGATTAAATATGCTTGCCTTTCTAACAACACCGTAGTCCTCAACGCGGAAGACGGCAGATAGCGGACGAGCCGCCTCCTTCTCCTGAACAAGAATATGGATAATATTAAAACATTTTCTTGCTGCTGTTTTCTTTCTATGACTAATGATTCCGAAAAGTATTTTACACCCGTGGAAACTTCAGGCATGACAACCAACTAAGGAATTACTTAACAAAATATGCTTGCTGAAGCTCTGTATCTGTAGATATACGAAGTGAATATGCAAAAAACTACAAGGTCAAGGAAATGCACTTTTGTCTGATCCATGGAGATTAATTGTAAAAGGTATATGTGACAGTTCTGCAAACCTGTTTCAGATGTTAACCAAGCTCTGTATTCTATCGCACTACAGTAAACGATAGGGTGGACATTGACAATCAGTGAACCCTCACATTCCCTTTTCTTCACACCTCGTGAGTCGCATACTCATTAGCGACAAAACTTCTAACAGCGCTAGCTAAATTGCCAGTCTGATGCGCCAAGAATGAAAGCCACACATTAATACCGATAGCCCAATCACAAAAGGAATTCAAAGATTTAAAAAAGAATGTGTATGACACTGGAGCAAACAACTTCAGCTTTTAACCATTTTCGACTTTCACCTGTAGACAACATTAATTAATCGATAAAGCTCTCACACTAATCTGTTAATAAAAGGGTACTATACAAAATATAAAAAACCGTGAAACAGAACTTCTACCAATAAAGACATCACACTGAATTATTTGGGGTGAATGAAAAGCGCCAAAACAAATACATAGAAAAATTTATGCCGCTAGTACCTAAGCAGCTTTTATCATTCCGTCTAACTGAACACATTTAAGAATCACAATGTTAACTTTTCATCTACTGCCTATTGCTATTTTTTACAGAAGGGTATAATATGTGATACAACCACAATGATACTGAGATATTTGTCAAAGTCCGGACCGCAGGTGTCCACGATCGGGAACGATTGCGCTATTACCCTTTACAGCGGATAACGCGTTCACCACGACACCGTGAGGGTTTTGCAAATATCTCAGCATCATTGTCGCTGTATCACATTTAAGAATCTTATTACAACCGTATAAGTACCATCGCCTTTTTTCTTTTTGGCTTTAGCAACAAAATTAGCGAGACAAACTAAGTTTAGTTTTAACTAAAGACAACTTTTAGAAAATCATTCCACTTTCAAATCGTCATTACTGGAACGTTTCCTTTTCGAAACTCACTTGAGTCGAATGTACCTTAGCGTCCATTGTGACGATGAGCGGCAAATCACATTTAAATATCGCGTAAAACTATGGAGCTTGGCGTCATGAAAACGATGAAAATAACATTAGTGGAATGGATGATGACGATGACGAGAAAAGGGCGGACTCTGATAAAGATACGTAGATCTCGCACGTATACATGTTACACCGGCTACAAGTATAACACTGATAACGAGAGGAGAACCTCATTCGTAGAATAGCAAGGATTATTGTGGATGGAACTATGGCTACACGATCTATCGTGAGATCTACCAACTAATTAAGTCCTTACGAAGGTAGAACAGCAAATTAGGTTTGAATTATACGGCCACGATCGAATAAAGGATTCGACTTGGATGTTGGAGCGAGTTCGTTAAGGAACTCATAAGAAAACAAAGAACAGCATGTAATTTTGGTCATATCGCGACATATCACTGACGCTGTGACCGTCAAAGCAGCTATGGCAATAATACATGGTATGACAATGTAACCAAACAACCAGTGAATAAACACTCATGATGTTTAAATGGAGCTCGAGTGAAAGGAGGTTTACAATGCAAATCTAAGATTCACATAAAAATCACGAAAAAAATGGAAGTATGAGGACAACTGGGAGGCATAAGGTTTGCTGGTATGGGAGAAAAGAAGAAGTTTAAGACGCTTTATCATGGCTACATCGGTTAACAAGCAAAAACACTCACGAGAAGGTTAACTCTTCATTTCATACTTATTATTATTTTTCACGGGCAGCGTATGTATGATGTGAAATACAATCACTGATCGAATCTGGCCTGGGTCCAAGTTTGGCAAATATCTCGGCATCACAGTGGTTGTAATTTATGACAAGATTGTACACTAACAAGTACAGAAATCCACAGATCCTCAACCAAACGAACTCACAAACATATCGGACCCCTTCTGAATGACGACTGTGAGAGAAGCATAGAATGGAAAAAGTCCTGGTGCTCCCATACATAACGTGTGACAGAAAGAATAATACAACGAAAAAGTAATAATTCATTCAATTAAGTCCTTTCCCATCATAATTGTAGAGTGCATTTCCAACCGAACGCCCTCGTTATAAGAGTACTGCATTTTGAAACAGTTCCCAGAATGGATTTTCTATTAACCTCGGCATTGGAGTATGAAAACGTTGTTTTCTTGTTGAGCAATCGCGAGGTTGTTATACAGCATACATTCACTTCCATAGAAGAATACACAATACAATACAATACAACAGTAGCTGACGTTTGGATCCAATAAATGGATAAATGCCAAAAATCCCGCAATGAATGACAGGGAGGAATGCCCAGAGGTTACACGCGACCTGGCCCCGTATCTCTGGATCAATTTCTGATATGGGGTGGCGCAGTCATTAACCATATGCGACTATAATCAGCTGTTCAAACCATCCTCATTGGAAGTCATGAAAAAAACGGTGAGCTTTTCGAAAAGCTGTTGATCATGTGATTGCCATGAAGTTTTTCGTCTTTTGGTAAGTGTTATGAAGTGTTTGGCCTAATAAATTGTATATCAGTATACCCTTCCAGGCTCTGAAGAAGGCGATTCTGCCGAAACGTCAGCTACTGTTGTATTGTATTGTGTGTTTTTCTATGGAAGTAAGCGTATGCTGTACAACAACCTTGCGACTGCTGAATAAGAGAACAACGTACTGCATTTTGAATCAACCGAAATTTCACACTTGATGTTTAGTGACAATAAATAGGCACTGAAAGAAAATAAAGTTTAATTTAAAAGTGCTTATTGCCGAAAGTAAAATGAAAAGTGCATATTGCTGCCAGTGTGTTAAAAGCTATTCGGCGGCCAAAGCTTTCATCGCACAATATTTTACGGGGTTTTGAATAAACGCACGAACATGGAAAAAAAAATATGTCCACAACATAGTCACACAGCCATAATGTGATGAAAGAACTCGGAAAGAATGTTTAAACATGCACAAAAGAATGAGTAAAAAAGCCTGTGGAAACTTATAGTTTGTGAAAAAAAAAAAGTGTTCGGAGACAGAATACGGTAATCCGCCGCAATTTTTTGCAAAAGTTCACACAAAAGTGTACTAGGACTTTTCTTGAATTTCCTATAAAAATAAAGCCAAACTAAAAAGCGGAAGAAATTTTGGAAAAATCGGCAACTGTAGATGACATTTACGTAGGAAATTAGAGACACTTTGTTGTGATGACACAAAGCCCTAAAGCTATGTCGAATCGTTTCATCGTCTCACAATCCTCATCCACGAAGGTGGTCGACTTCATGGATAGGTTTGGATGCAGCTGCGTGATCTGAAAGTTGACTCCAGAAGTAAACAAAGCTGATTCATGTTTGCAAAAAGTAAGTCCATTTATTAGGTGTCTTCCACGAGGTCGTCCTAATTCTGTCGAAAACCACTAATACTAAAACCAAATGTTCTTTTCATGCACCTATTCTCTTTCATCGTTGTATGACCATTCCCTATATTAAATTTTTACAACATACTCCACTATGATCTCAAAACGAGATAAAAATCGAAGTTCTGGACTACGAAGATCGGACTAGCGTTACGTACACCAACAGAAGATACCACCCGAATGTTCTGTGTATTCTACGAAAGTTCTTCCACATCGAAGTAGTTACACATCTTTGCACTGAACAGCATTATGTTTAAGAAATAACTGCTTCAAATATAATAGCACGTAGATCGGGATATGGGCGCAAGTTGTTCGGGTTCTTCTATAGAATCGTTTCAAATGCATGACATTGAATCAAATAAAAATTAAAGAACTATTACGGCTTTCGGATTTTTCACAACCTACTTCATTGGTCCTAGAAAACGAGCATAATCTACCAATGAAAAACTTGTTCTTATCCTATTACTAAAGGTATATTTAATTTTTCGGCAATGTTAGTTCTTTTCTAAGCGTTTTAAAGTGGATATCCCTAAAATAAAAAAGGAAGAAATTTCCTGATTCTAACGCGAGTGTGTCAGCAGTCAACATCAAAGGCAAACTGGGGACACTATCAGATCTTCCTAGAAAAATTCTACTCCTTGATTCGGTTTGGCGATCTAGACACGAATACCGAGCATACATAGTGGAGAAAAAACTACCCAAAGATTCAGCATTCTGGCACTTCATATGATTCAGTAAGTGAATTTGTGCACTGTTGGCAAAAACATGCACATCCTAATGGATTTCATTTCAAGCAGTGAATTATTATTCATCATTAGCTGTATGATTGAAATATGACTTTTTGCGACAGAAAAACGAGTTTCCTCCTGCAACCTATGACTCGGATTTGGCTCTACCATTGTGTCTTATATATCAGCTGCAGGAGAGCTGTTCTTGAATTAATTCGGATCAGGTACAAAAATTTCCAAAAACAATTCTATTCGATGAAAAAGCTTCGAACCAATTCCTAAGAAAAATTGTGGTCAGGTCGGTGGTAAAACCGTCCCATATTCATTCCTTCTAAATAAAGCATGAAATTGAGTGCAGGTGGTTCGTTGAATATGTGTAGTCGTTTGACTGACGCCTATAGCTTTCCGCATGTGAGTGGCTGTTGGCATTTCGGTCGAGCAACGACGGAATCGAAAGTGACAGCCAACTTAAGCGGCAGTAATGCAACGGCCGACTAGGCAAACTATGAATTGAATGAGTCAAAGAGAAGACTATAGGTTGATGAGTACAGAACTAATACTTATTTTCCAACGTCAAACCGACAAATTGGAAACAACGTCGGGGGAATGATATGCAAATAACAACGACGCAGCTACATCATAAACTTGTACAAAGGCAAAGGCACTATAGCTTCACAAACATGAAGCATTTTGGTCGAGAACATGTTGGAATAGCATATCTCCAAAAGTGAAGAGAAGACTTCAACGTTACGGAATACGATATAAAAGGAAACTGCAGGAGGTATTCACACTACTACGACACAACTGGACAGAAAGAAGTACCTGAATACTAAGCAAAAAACAGTCGAATTGATGCAACATAAACACAAACGCTCATTCCTCAACTAAGGACCCACTGGGCGGAAAGCACCTATTTCTTTCTACCTAGCATACTTTTTCCAACACATTAGAACAGTAATGAGAAATTCACTCAGGTAAGCACAACGTAGCATAATGCATTTCTCTGCCATCGTAACTGCCACAATGGCAATCGCAGCCTTTAATGGCATGATTTTTACTCGAAAAACTCAGAAAACTGCTTTTTAAAAAATAATAGGCACTAATGGTCTCTAGCCTTTGGTAAAATTTCAATGTAACAAGTCATACAATGATAATAAGGCAGCTATAATGCGAAAAATCATGCCTATATTGTTGCAGTCGAACTTAAATCATCACGATTTTCGTAGAGCTCTGTTTATTGGTTCCACAATAATCTTATATGATGCACATGATCAGAAAAGTCCATTCAGATATGATTCTACTTAGTCGCAGTTCCTCGATTTGTCTTGGTTTTTTCTATATATTCCCTAGCTACTTTGTTAACGTATTCTCCATCGTTTTTTTTTTAAAATCCAATTCCCTATACCATCTAAGGAACATCTCCGTTTTTATGTGATGAAATCTAAGAAGACAGATAGCACAAGATAGATAGCACAATGGTAGTAATGGCGGCCATTACGAGACGAGCATGGTGCTAGCTCAAAATCCGCTGTTTACGGTGCAAAATTTCACTGTTGCAAATGCTGTGCACAAAAAGAGTCACATGAATAAAATTTTTAAAATACTTTCTGTAAACTGTGCAGATGGCATGAGCTGGCAAGTGGTCGATGTACTGGTTGCTTAGTGGAAGGTCTAGGTCTATAGGACTTCGAGTCGGTACTTGATACCGAATAATTACCAGCTCGAAGTAGAAATGCTCGACTTTGTACGACTTTGCCACGCGGGACATTTGATGTTGCCACCTAGCACAATCTCAAACTTTGGTAATTAAACTGTTTATAGCAATAACAGTAACACAGTATTAACGATGTGACGATATCCAGAAAAGTAAGGATTACAAAACGCAAAGACCAAGATTGAGACTATAAAAACACTAGTTGAGCGAACCCGCTGAAATTAGTAATAATGCTTTTTACACTTCCTCTGTAATGGACAGAATTTTGAAGGAAGAAAACAAAGACAGTGTGAGATTCTAAAAAGTTTCTCAGCTGGTACAATATGATTGAGCTGCTTTCGCAGAACGTGAATTTGGTCATCAAACGGCAGATACGGGAACGACAACTGCTCATACAGTGCCCGAATCGCCGGACAAAGACGGACACTTCTTATAAAGAATTTACAGAAGCCCTTCTTTGCCATTTGCGAATCAATTGCATGATATGGTCGCTAAGAAGGAATCTGCAGAAAGTGCAAGGATAACTGTGGTTACCACTAAACTTAATCAATAAAAAAAAAAAGCTCTCGGCGTTGATCAATCCCTGAGGGATGCGCCATGCATTCGACTTCATTAAGCATCGTTGGAGGTGATTGAATGCATATCTGGCCTTTACAATGACTCGCGGTGGCCGGCCGATGTATCGAGCCAGTGCTGCTATCCTCCCAGATAAGTCTGGTACCAATTTGCCGACCCCGGAGGGATGGAAGGCTTGGTGGGCCATGGGCGCATTTTCACGTGCGCGCCGCAGTGGCGCCTCCAACCACTGCGCCACACGCGCCCTAACTTAATCAATATAGGAAACAAATATAGAAAACAGGCAGTCGAGTAATGTTATACCACGGTCATGATACTAACTGTAATATTTCGAAACCTACTTTCCTTGAACCTTGGTGTGACTAATCAGTAGGTATTCTTTCTTTGGTGAGCTTACACGAGGTTAATAACTATATTTATTTTCGGCTAACGTTTCGACGTCTTCGTTTCCATCTGCGCCGATGAACCGAGTCGATGGTCCTTGCTTGTTATTCGTCTCGATGTGGCAGTTTCGCCTTCATGTCTAGTCAGGTCTTCCACAAAGGGCCATCTCCTCGAATGAGGCATTTCAGGCCCATCGAATCGGATCATCGGCTCTGATGAAGATAACGTCGAAACGTTAACCGAAAATAAACATAATTTTCAACCTCGTGTAAGCTCATCAAAGAAAGAATACATAACTCGTCTGTCTTTCCAATCAAGCACTATTAATTTCTACACAAGTCATTGATGAATGCATGTCTTCCTTAATCCAACAAATCGTTCATAAGCTTCGTCAAGCTGACAACTCAAATACATTTTACCGGCATACCTTATAACTTCGTACCTTTAACTAACCTCTCACTATAACTACCTGTTTTTTATCTTCTTATAATTTTAATGGGCGCGTGTGGCGCAGCTGTCGGAGGCGCCCTGTAACGCACGTGGAATCGATCCCCTCGTCTGTTCCCCACCAAGCCTTCCATCCCCCGGGGTCGGCAAACTGGTACCAGACTTGTCTTAGAGGAGAGCAGCACTGGCTCGATACAACGGTTGGCCACCGCGAGTCATTGTAAAGGACAGATATGCATCCAATTATTTTTCATACTCTGAATACTCTATTGCATTTCCTATTGATAAAACTTTCTCGGTTGTTTATGCCCAAAAGCACTTAACCGAGAAAAAATGGGACAGGTGCTCTACAATCCATAAACTTGGCAGACTGACAATAGTGATATAAAAACAAAGAGCAATGAATCCTCTCACCTCTTTAATACTTGGCCATTCTGATGACTGATCCCTCTTTTGTCTTTATCTGTTGGTCTCTTTTACAAGAACTTCCCTTGCTATAAACAACCCACAGAAATCAATTAGTCTGTGCATCGAAATAACAGCAGTTTTGCCTGCTGACTGTCATCAATATGCATGACGAGGCACTGAACCACTTCACTACTCACTGCTAAGCCAGCCATTCGTCATCATCATCCTCGATCTCATTCTCCAACTGACCTTCGGTACACTCTTCGGTGGGATCACGAGAGGTTACTCATTTTCTTCGATAGTTTCAGTGTCTTCGTTTTCACGCCTAATGAGTAGTGAATCAAAATCGAAGATCAACTCTTTTGATGCCGAAATGATTCCAACATTTGTAATTTAATTTTTGACCAATAACTGATTGTTATTTCATTTCCAATCGCTGTGTTATCGAGATATACCTTACAGATCCCTAATGATTGTTAACAGCAATTTTGTTAGACGACTGCTAGTTTTTCTTTCATCAGAAATATCAGCAGGATAAAAGCTCTCGGGGATGATCAATCCCTCAGTGATGAGCCATGCATGGGACTTCATCGAGCACCGTTAGAGGGATACGCAGTAGCGTACTGATGTATCAAGTCACTGATATAGCCGCTTAAACACGTCTGCTAGCAGTTTGTCCACTCCAGAGGACGAAAAGCCTTGGAAAGCCTGGGCGTGGGATCGGACCGACGACCACGATATTTTGCAAACCACCTCTAAGCACTTTGCTGAAGAGCTGAATATATTTCAAAAATATGAGAAGATACATAGAATACATAGAATAACACAGAGGATACACGAAATATAAACCCGCCACAGAAATGAGACGGTATGAATAGAAAATCCAAACTATAGACAAAAAAAAACGGAAAGCGGGAGAGACCGTTTTTGAAGGTCACAGTGCGCCACATGCTTTGATTTTATGAGAAAACTTGGGGGAGTCCCACGAGACTGCTACATGAAATCCACTCGTCGGGTGTTCTTTTAATACGTCCATGCCAGCATGAGTCATATTTGACCGTTGTGCGAAAATAATGGAATCTTTCAATATCGAATAAACGCATCTCCGTTCAAAGCGAAATAATCATTAAGAACAACATGGATTAGGTTGGGAAAGACTATGTGGTATTCCCCAAATACATTGTTGATTGATATTTTCAGCGGCATCATTTGCGTCAACAGATCTAAAAAGCCGACTTTGTTTCAGTCCTTCGAAATTTTTGAAATCAAATATTAATCCTAAGGAAATCTGGACTCAAATCAGTATTTTGGAAAAACGGACTATATCACGATAGAGCAAAGTTGTTTAGTATAGCAAGTCCTCAACTAGGCAAGTATAGTAGTTATCGAAACATGCAGTAGCCGACGAAAATTAGTTGTCGTTGTTAGTGTGCTAATGACGATTATAATGAAGCTGAACAGGTGAAAAGAATCTGTTGAAGAAGATCTGTAAGAAAAACAAATAAGTGCGTTCATACACAAATACTGTGAATGTGTTACACTGACAAAATAATCCTCCAAAAAACATGTATTGCCGGTTTTCAGAGACTAAAACGAAGCTATCTGGCAGACTCGCTTTCCAGATAATCGAAGTAGATATTGGGATTAGCTGATCCCAGATGATTTCTATATTCCAATTTTAGCTTCGGATTTGTAACTCTTTTCTAAACCTATGAACATGAATATATGAAACAGTGACAGAATGCGTCCTTATTCCCACAAATCAAAAGTGTACAGCTCTCGTGGGATAAATTGTATAAGATGTTAAACAAGATATGACTACTTGACAGCCAAACAACCAAACATTTAGCTAACCTATTTAGCCAAACAACCCAGCCTTCGTTGAATGGACCTATGAATGCGGTTATTTTAGGAGTATAACTAAATTTGCATTGGGAACGAACACATGACCGCTCGTGCATTTGATTCGATAAGTTAGCTGAAAAGAAGTTGTTAATACTATTTGTTTAATAAATTCCAACAAAAAAAAAACGTGGAAGGGTACTATAACGTCAAATCGGAGAACTTAGAACGATTTTATAGATCCCTCTACTACCATAAATAAGGACTAAAATTTCGAATTCCAGTTGACATTTTGACTAAAACATGTAGAACGTAAGGTATTAAGAGCAAGCACTGGTTTTATATAACATCGCCTTTAGAGATACGATTCCAACGGCAAGCTTAAAGTATGTCGCAAAAGGGTTCGACAATTACACGGCATACGTCGAAAAGCCAACGAATCACATGAATAAACTATGAAAAGCTCCGATTAAAAGACGCACTAAACGCTCTTGCAGCCGTTATATTGACGAAAAACTGCGAGCACAATACACGCCTCGAGACTCTTTGCTACGAAAAAAAACATTCCTTATAAGACCAAGTTTCAAGGAAAATGTCAAAATAATGTGGGACGTCCGATACGATCACGTTCATTCGCATTTTTCACGTAAGTACATACTACGTCGGTTAACACACTGTAGCGCTATCCAATCTTGCAATCCTGTTCCTGTACTTCGCTTTGCAACTTATACGCTATATTTCAAAATTGCACCTCACAATATTCGTTAGATTTCGAAGCTGCGTACATCACTTCACAATCCATTCATTCGCCAGTGTGCAATGACAGCACGGTTGTGTGAAGACTCGTATGTTTACAAACAACAAGGAGAGTGTCCATCCTTTTCCACCATAAATGTGGTTAAAGAAAATCTCTATATGCCGAACCAAGAACAGTAAGTCATTACTCCATTGTTTAGCAAAGACACTAACCTTGAAAAGAAGATTTTGCATTAAATTTCTTAGAGAGCCTCCTCCCATTCTTGCCTCATACCTCGGCACAAACGCCGTCTTAGTCATGGATAATCGAACATAGGAGAATAAACTGATGTCGCTTCTCTAATTTCATCTCTGCTCTACATTCCCTTACCCAATAACGAACGGAAGGTATATGAAGAATCGAGAACGGAAAACAAGCCACAACCTCCATACGTGACCATGAATAGAGCAAGCTTTGTAACCCGGGACAACTGCCATGCTTCCACTTGACTTCTCTACGTATATTACAGGCTTCATTTCTCTCTGCTTATGTAGAGAAGTAAATCACTAATTTTCATGTAGAAAACAATGCATTGTGTTGAGGGTACAACGATGGCGGCTTTGTCTCTTCAAACATTGACGCATAGTTTTGGAAAGTTTCATTTTTACGTTCATATATTATACCGTTTCAAAGGAACAGATAGTATTCCACATAACACCCTGTTAGGAAGAAAGAGTGGGCAGTAAATTAAAAGCTACAGGTCGTGATTTCGACAGCAGCCACAACTCAATTGGGTTCAATGTCGATTTGTACAACAAAGATCATTCTCGTATACGAATGATTGCTGATGGCACCATTAGGGTGAAAAATTGGCCTAGTGGAAGGCAAAGCCGAAGGTCTCAGCAGTGCAGTGGGTAACACGTAAGCCCCGGAAGGCATAATCGTGGTTCGATCTGGTTTGGTGCTCGAGTTTTGCAAATACCTCAGTGTCATTATAATTGTATTTCACACAACACCATGCCATGAAAAATGTGAAGTAAATAGAAAATCGCACAAAAGTTCAAGCTTTATATATATATATGTATATGGTAAACGGGCGCTTGTGGCGCAGTGGTCGAAGGCGCCCTGGGACTCAGACATGGGATCGATCTACATGCCAGTGGCTAAGCCTTCCATCCTCGTTGTCGGCAAATCGGTACCAGACTTGTGAGGATAGGAGTACTGGTTCGGTACATCGGTAGTCCACCATGAGTCACTGTAAAGGCCAGATATGCATTCAGTCACCTCCAACGATGCTTAATGAAGTCGAATGCATGGCGCATTCCTCAGGCATTACATCATCTAACTTCGAGCTGGTCGAAGTTTTATAATGTTCTGAATGCAAACAACTGCAAGTTTCCTGGTGCAGATATATTCAGCTTGTCGGTGACGATGTGTCAAATTATTGAGATTATTATCTATTGAGCTTTCTGACCTTTCAATTCGCTTAGCTCAGATTCGAACTTGTAGAAATGATAACAAATGGTTTGTTAGCCAAGCGGAAGCATTTTGAGAGAGCAATACAGGATTACATAAAGCCGTTCCAGTTGATAGTTAGCCGTCACTTTAACCAACGCTTTCATTACTCAGCGTAAAAAATAGTGTAAGGCAATCTTCGGTGATTATTGGTTATTCGCTTAGCTCAGATTCGAACTTGTAGAAATGATAACAAATGGTTTGTTAGCCAAGCGGAAGCATTTTGAGAGGCTACCGTAAAACACATCGAATTTCCTACTTACAAAAAAAAATGTATGCCAACACCAGGAGATTAATGAAAGAAGAAACTTGATTAAAATACGTCTGAAGCCATAAAATATAATAAAAAAATGCTGAACGAGGAAAATCCTGGAATAGTGGATGAAATTTCAACTGAAGGTTATACTGACAAAAGAAAAACGCCTGAAACTTCTTACTGCACCGTGCACCTAACACAATACTTTTCAAGAGATATTAGAAGAAAAAGTACCAAACCACGAAAGAAAGACAATGTGAGCGTCATCGCAAAGGTATGCCGCTTTTATGTATTCAAGGCCTTGAAATTACTTCAACTGAAGGTTATACTGACAAAAGAAAAACGCCTGAAACTTCTTACTGCACCGTGCACCTAACACAATACTTTTCAAGAGATATTAGAAGAAAAAGTACCAAACCACGAAAGAAAGACAATGTGAGCGTCATCGCAAAGGTATGCCGCTTTTATGTATTCAAGGCCTTGAAATTCTTGAATAATTACTTGGTAATGGGTGCACTAGCACCTCGCGACTTTGTAGCTTTCTCTGGGCAACTTTTAGGTCGCTTTTATGTATTCAAGGCCTTGAAATACTTAAAGTAATTACTTGGTAATGGGTGGACTAGCACCTCGCGACTTTGTAGCTTTCTCTGGGCAACTTTTAGGTACCATCAAGTTTTTCGTCCAGTTCACCAAATTCTCCAAAGCAGTGCTTTTACGTAGCCGAAACAAGCAGTAAAGGCTAAAAACCGAAAACGTGGGGAAAAACAAGTGGAATGTTGTTCATTTTTGACCAATTCTTTGAGAATGGAAACACATCCAGTTTCGTTTAACATCCTTTTCTTCATTTGTTTAAAATCAGAGTAATGTAAAACGATTTTTAAAAAATGCTTATCCTTCCCACTTTTCGTGAGGAACTGCTTGCGAAGTCAGCGAAGAAAGATACGTCGAAATCATTTCGCTTGGGGCTTAGAGTATCATACCACATTGGTTGGACAAGTATGCGCTTCAGTCGAAACACAATGATGCGGTAATTTACGTTTAATCGTGTTACTTGTTTCTCAAACCGAATGGAAAAAATTCTCTCAAAAGCAAAATAATATTTGTTATATGAAAGAATGAAAAACGACCCGCGAATATACCTAATCGGCAAGGCATACTTAAAAAGAGGCAACGAATGCTGTCACCTCATTTGCATTCGCCAAACATAAAATAAGCTTCGTATCTCCATTCTTGAGCTATAAAGTGATTGCTGATTGACAATAAATCATATTTTCACCCACTATTAATCATTTTGTTAATTTCTTACAAACATGTCTCAATGACATGCGCAAAGTGCGACTTAAACAAGCGAAATAAAAACAGTATGACTTAAGAAATCTAATGAACGGGCAACGAAGTGATCTACATGGACGACGAAATGGTATTTGTAAGTATGAAAATTGACAAAGGGACTGTCTCCTCAGACGCTCAAGATGACATGTTTCGTGAATCAGGTCGCCATAAATCACATGATTTCAATACAAGAAAAGAAACGTCATAGCATCTCCATAATTGATTACGAGATTTCGTGGTAAATACCAAAGGTTTGGCATTACTATAAACCTATCTGCTGCTAACAAACATATCGGCGTGTTCTACACACCCTACTTGATCACCTACTTTATCAGAACTGCGCTTAGAGTAGGAGAAGATTCTCGAACAGCTTGTAAATGCTATTTTACGGAGGCACGTACAGGGTACAATGACGCGTAGCGCAGTGTGATCGAAGGTGTCCTGCAACACACATGGGTTCGATCGCACGATCCATACTCGTCCCTCCGTCCCTCCGCTACCGCTAAATTGGTACCAGACCTGTATGGAAGTAGAGCAGCACTGACTCAATACATAGACAAGCCACCGCCAATCGTCGATTAGGCCTGATACGCATTCAATCACCCCTACCGATGCTTAATGAAGTCGAATGGGCGCATCCCTCAGGGATTGATTAACACCAACGACTTTAGAATTTCATTCTAGGGAGAAATCCTAAGCCTAAGGCGAGATAAAAGTCAAAGCTGAAATCCTAACAAACTATAATTTCCAAACGTACCGTCATTTAACCTCGGTATAAATAATCAATATACCTCATTTCATTAATAAGCCAACACCAGGTTGTTATCATACACTTATTCGCCTGACGTCTCGACATCTTCGCCTTCAACAGAATGATCCGAGCAGATTGGTCCATAGTTGCTCATCCTTTCGATGTAGCGTCTTCGCCGTAATATGGATCACTTTCAGTGGCACCACTCGAACGAAGCAGTCTAACCCGGGAACTCATTTTTATACAGAACGAATGTTGTTATGACTATCAGTTGTCAACAACTTGCTAATAATAACAACAAATAATAATAATTTAATAAAAAGTAACAACAAATAATAGCAATTTAATAAAATGATGACAACAATTTGACAAAATTTTAATAAAAATAGCGCTGTCAGGTGAGACTGAACCATTCGAGCGGTGTCACTAAAGAAGATCCATCTCTATTTATCAAACCCGCGTTAGTTTAACAATCCAAGAAGCTATCGATTATTACTACCGAGGTTAAATCACGGTTAGTTTTAAAAAAATTGCTTTGCTATTTGCTATGTGCTAGCTAACATAACTGCTCCAGGATGGATTCTACATTGAAAAACAAATTGTTATCAATGGATAGTCACATCAACAACATCTGCCGTTTTTAAAAGGGCGCTGCCGGGTCAGACTGCCTCATTCGAGCGATGCCACTGAACAAGACACGTCTTGGCACGACGATGAAGAAACCTAATAAACAACTTCTTCTTTTACTTAGACTAGTAACTTTAAATGGGTTTTTTCTATTACCTAAAGGTGTTGTTGTAACGTCAAACAACGTGAAAACTTAATCATGCATACAAGTACACCAGAAAGAACTTCAAGTGCCAACGGTTGGACGAATGCGATTTGGTTTCACAGTTATTACCAAATATTTCACTGCATAGGTGAACTTGTATGAGGGAGTCTGCTTACATGCCTGTTCGGAGAAAGAATGCATCGAGTTGCGCAACAACAGCAATCACTATTGCGAAAGCGAAGGTGTCGAAGAGTCAGACCCAATAAACTTTTTATAACAACCTCATGTAGGTTTATCAATACAAGGAAATATTGATTAGCATGTCAAAGTTAAATGCAAGTCGGTTTTCGAAGATATTATTATATAATTGCAAAGCCACGCTTAGGCTATGAATACAGCAAAGAAACACGTTTTGCACTACCACACAATTAAAATTTCTTACCATAGCTTGATATATTTTAGTTGTAACTGACTGTACAACGAAGGAAAACATCAGAGACATTGCTGACGTCCCAGTCAAGCGGAAAAGCCTTTAATTTTGTCATAATTTTTCAAAGCACAAATACTTCTGGCTAGGACTAGTTTCCAAGTGTCAACCAAAACATGTTTCCTTAAAATGACACTACCATTAAAGAACAACGGATCACACAGTTAAAAAGGAAATTTTAAACCCATTTGACAGACGTACTATCGAGTCCACGTCCGACTTTCTATTAACCTCGGCATTGATGGAATAATTCTTTTCACTTCTGTTTAGCAAACACGAGGTATTACCTCGTGTTTGCTAAACAGAAGTAAAAAGTACTATCGAGTGTCGCCCCCACCCGCAGACGATCTCCTCGCAAGTTTTTGCTGAGTGGCAGACCACTACAGATGGTGGTAGTAGTTTATCTTTAAGCAAACCACACAACTGAGTTCAAAACCTTTATGTGGAGCTCATACGAGTATGCTACGATGGAAAACCACGATAGAGATCAGAAACCTACACGGATACCTTATCATTGAAACGACGAAAAAAATTTCACAGCAAAAGTGTAACCTCTGAGTGCCTATCACGCGTGACCAAGAATGTTAGATAAGTAACTAAAACCGAGCTCAGCCACAAAGAATTAAGGCTACGCGTAACATACCTGGTATTATAACAAACGTTTTTCTGAACACCATTTCCACTTTTAAACCGTGGAACCTGAGGAACACATTAAGTGATTCCAAAGCAGAAAGATTCTGACCTTGCTTACCCGCAAGCGACAGATGAAAAGTAACTATTGTCGCCAGTTGAACAAAGATTTGCATTCCAGTAGATTCAGTACAGTCGTTCCCTATCTGTGTTGCAATCGACTTAAACGTTTCGTAGAAATGTACAATGCCAATGATTTGCCACTCATCGTGAATGGGGAATATTCTTGAATGTCGGACTACGAGGTATAGCGGGAGTTCATCCTCTAAAGAGGAACGCCAGAATTGAAACGACTTGACACTTCCACCCGAAAGCTCACCTTGGTGTAAATTTATAGGTGGAATAACCACTGCCATGGCAGCCAGATAGTCGCAAGATAGAAAACCTCCCTGTCACCCAAACCGACTGCCACCTGGGGTGACTAATCTCAGCACACCCAGTTATGCTGTCTAGAGACAGTAATCCAAAGCAGATCAAAACAGGAAGCGTGAAAACAAAAAACCGCCTTCATTTGTATCACCCGTCACTTGTCGTCCTGTTGATCGCCCAGTGAAACGTGAAACGAACGGTTGCCAGTAAACACTGCACTTCTTTCTGTCGCGTGCAAAAATAGCTTAGTGGGGTTCTAGGGGCTCGCTGAGAATCACGTCTCCCCTCTAGGGTTTCAATGTGTTGAACGTGACTGGAACATACGAAACCACTCCATTCTTCATGCACATCGTTTTTACGACATTTAGTCGAGGATCAATCTTTCCACAAGCGTTGTCGGTTAGCATTAATTCCATTTGAATGACATTGGTTTTCATTTCCATATTGTCCTATTGTAGTCTTCGGATGACGTTCTCGAGGATGCCAGTAAATAATTTAGAACGAAATGGTTTCGCCCTGGCCAACCCCCCCCACCTGTCGAAGATAATACAGCTATACAATGATGTTGTTTTGGCTGCGAAATTTTGGCGCAAAAAAGCTTTTAGTGAGGTAGAGCAGTGGCTAGTGATGTGTAGTCCATCAGGAAGCGAAGTCCTAACTCAAACTCCTGGCCAACGCTCTCCAGTCTACGTGGGAACGTCATACCTCGGCTAAATCAAAAACTGCAGGGAGAATCCACTCGACCGGCATTATACGACATTTACAAAGATGCCAAAATCCTCAAGCAGCAACCAAAGCAACACATTAAATGTTCGAAAACCATTGTGGATGACGGATGTGAGGAAAAAGGAACCGAAGCCAAGAAGTGCTGTGATCCGCATATCAGATGTGACGACGCGTCATGTAAATTGCCAATAAAAGAACAATAACTTATAGAAAGGTTTTTTGTGAGTCTATTTCCGGTAATTTGACTACCAATTAAACCACAGTTTTTCTTCAGTGAGCAAACACAAGATTGGTATTATAGCCGTTATTAGTACACGGTAGCTGACTAGACTTACAGCGAATAAAACGGTGGGCGTTTAGAAGAAGTTGTTTATTATGCGAATGGAAAGTTATGCGTTAAGTCGTAACTGCTAATGCCATGAAAGCGCTTCGCTGAGTAGAATGCATGTCAATTTGGTGTGCCAATAAATGCTATAATACCAACCTGGTGGCACCACATTGAAAAGAAATAGTGAGCTATCTTGTTCAATCCCGAGGTGAGTAGAAAGTCGGTTCTGGGATTTGTAATAATTAACTGTCATTTCATTTTAAAGACTACGACCAATGATGGCAACATATAGTAAGTAGTGGCATACACAACATTCATACCCATAAAAGGACGACACAAAATTTCTTCTACAATTCTGTCATGTTCATAACTCCGAAAATCCTACAGTTATTGCAAAATTATTTGTTAGTTTCAAAAAACGATAAGGCCCGCAGACGACGAAAAATTGCTCGCAGTCCACCACAGGTGACCGCCTGCCGTATGCAACGCTTCCGGGGTATTATGTGTAGATAAATCTTCTCTTTTACTCCCGCATCAAAAGAATATCGGTACCAAAAACCGTTAATGATCAGCTCGTGTATCTGACGAGAACGAATTGCATGCGTTTTAGGATTACTTGTAAGAAGTAATCTGCAAAGGATGGTCCTTCTATAAGTTCGTTGTTGAAGTGCAATGCCACATTAAGAGGAGTCAACGAACATTTACAAAAAATCGGAGAACTCAGAATAGGCAACCGAAATTAGGAAGGAAAACGTTTTGATGTAGTCACCGCACACCACATTCAAGGAAATTCATTTCCTTGAATGAATATCATGGTTACACACCGAACTCGACGAACATGATTCTTTGAGACCACTGTTGTTTGGTGATGCGAAAGTTTCATTCAACAATAAACTGGAAAAGAACTCTTCTCATGGTCCAAGAAGAAAAAGATAAGTCATATAGGGCGAGGGTATTCTGAACGGAGCCCTTTCTTTGCATTACTGACGACTCAGGAATAAAGGAAGTTCCGAAGAAAGATTACAAACTGTTCGTTTAAGGACATAATAGCTATACTGAACACGCATCAATTTCTCAAACACGAAGATCGGACTCTCCACCGTCACTAAGAAGTTTCCCGATAATAGACGAGAACTGAAGAATGATGATATTGTAAACGCTAAACACTGATGAAAATAGTAAAATGTGCACGTCTATCCAGAGAGATATACATCAGCACAAGTAAGAAAAACTGCTTCAGGTGGTGCAAGAATTTGCGAATACAACCTTCCTCTATCGGCTCTGATTAAAGCAGATCGGATCGCTATTATCACATTTCCAGCAATGACATGAAACTGGTAGCAAGAAAATGCACTTAAATTCCTTCTTGTTCGCAAATCGCGATTCCGAAATTCCTGCTTGGTAAAAAGCAATCTTGGATTCTTCTCCTGGAACTCGAGGTCTGATCAAGAACATTATGACAGGCACAGTTACAAAACGATTTAGCATATTAGTCGACTAGTTTCGAGCCAGAAGCCGCAAATTACAAGCTTTCTTCCTAACCCATATGGCGAATTCCCTTCGAAGGAAACGGACCAGAGAAGATCATCCTACCTAATTAGGACGAATAAAGGGATCTTCATAACTACCGCTTCGCTTATTTGTTGAATGAACGCTACACTCTCTTCACGAATACAATATACTGAAAACGATGGATTAGGTCCAACCAGCTCAGCAAGCAGTGTTCATGCGGGGGTTCCACCAGATAGGCTACGTATATACCATGGTCATATCGGATCATACAATTTTATCACGAATACCATCTCTTTCTTTCTTACCTTAACCATTGTCGACTACGAAAAACGTTCAACAGCGTAGAAAGAAATGCAATCTCATCCCTCTGCTCGTCAACGAAGGAGTTCGTCCTACACAAAAAATGATCTTCATTATAACTGAGTTACGAGAATAAAGCCTCTCGATCCCCTATTACCTTAACAGAAAAAAGGGCTCCGATAAGACGACATTATCTCACCAAAGTTGCTTGATGCCGCAATGCAGTGGATTGTAAAGTTATTACTAAACTGAGACTGGCCCAGAAATTCCTGTCATCTATTCGTTTTCCTGACAGCATAGCAATATTTTCAAATACAAGCGAAATAAAAACGACGATCAATGAGTTCAACGCTCGACGAAGCGAGAAAAAGATCGGACTGCGTATAAATCCGAAGACGATTCAGGTCACGAAAAACTTAAGTTGCGAAGTGCAAAGGAAAGCAGATTGAAGCCAATGGTTCTTTGATTACTGAGGCCACCTTTCATGTGCACCTTAGGCATCCAATGAATATGGAAAACGACATCAAAGAGAAATTAATCTCTCAACGAAGCCATTGATCAACTAACGGACCCAAAACTGCGCACTCGTCTTTTGATTTGACAGTCCACCCAGCGTTCCGTAACACGACACATACGTAGCTTATTACTTCACAAATATCGGAAATCCGTACCATCAAAAGAGCGCTTGAGCAATGACAAAACCTTCATACCTATCTAATCGGTATATAATGTGCAAATCTCCGAAAGCCATTCAATTTAAGAGATTCAGAAAAATAGAAATCGAAGATGAAATAGCTGGGCTGTTACTAAAATCAGAGTTGACGAAAAATGGTGGGAAGGAACAGAATAAAGAGGACGCCAGAAGCTCCAGGGAAACAATGGCTAAGCCAGCAAAACTCCGAAAAATAGCAAATATGCTGGGACTCGCACAACCAATGAAGACGGGTCATCCAAGTATCCAAGTATTTTGGACAGCACAGTAAATCAACAAATAACTACACACATACACAAATATGTGTGGAAAAACTAAAACTGGACAAACAACGAGTCAATAATAACATCACACAACACCAGACTACACATTTTCTCGATGCTGAGCTGAAGATAAAAAATGCTGTTTTTAAATCTCAATTAATCCAAATCCATAACCTGAGGAATTGCCACACTGCTCTACAACCAACTAAATACAGTGAGTTTTGTTCACATCTCAGCATCTTTATAACTACAGTTGCTAAGCTAAAAGAGTGGAGAAATTTTAGTTGTTCACATGACCGTTCTAGTACTTTATTTCAACTAGACACTTAAGGATACAGTAAAGTACTGCTGGCATAAATCTCACATGAGGAAATGGTTTGCTGATATTGATACTAAATCCGACAATACCAAACCGAGAGAACGACTCACCGCTTCGAGAAAGTTACCATTTTATTGTTTCTGAATAATCAAATTTCGTTTTCATTGGACATAGTAAACAAGCTTTAGAATTATTATTTAAACTAATAAGTTCACTGTGAGCTTAACGATGAGTGATCCTGAGATGAAAAAGTAAATTATTCTCCGATGAGCGTGATAAGTATTTGGGCTACGGTGCCGTTATGTAGTTTATAAATAGCGGAAAAAATTAACTAATTTTAGTTTCAGCACATTTCGGGCCACTCTTATGGCCACCTATTCTTTTATTTGTCCTTGTTCATTCATTGGGTACATATTGAACGAAGACTCCAAAAGCAGCAGCTGTCAACAGGAAATTAGTCACTTCGTTCAAATAGTAGCACACGACTGAGTGGAATACCGAAATCGTTAGTGGAATACAAAAAACATTCGACCAAGGATTCTCCCGTATGCCTGAAACTGCGAGGTGAGGCCAGGAGGCCATTTCGTGTAGAGTACTCTAGAGACAGGGACAGTGCTGAATAACGCTACGTTATCCGTACGAGTCTGCACTCAATTCGTTTCGCTGCAACAGTTACGAATACCCACATCGCAAAAAGAAATAATTGTTGTTGATAGTCGACCTGAATCATCACGACTCTGATAGAGGTGAAACCGTTGGAATGTTAGTCACAAAAAAGATATGTAACCATCTCCTGTAAGCATGTTAATAAAGGAAGACACAGAGTTGGAAAATGCAACCATGAACTTTGTGTAACGTTGAATAATTAAACCAGAAAACACAGCCAATTGACGCTATTGCAAATGCTGACTCGAAAGCAGAAAAAAACCATAAAGCGTTTAATTTCAAGGAATAAACAGCGCTTTCACAGCCTGAATTGTAGATAATCAAGAAGGAAAACACTGGTTGACTTCTACGGAGTTAAGACGAGGTAGCACGAGAACTCTAACACAGAGTAAAAAAACTTTTCTCGGAACAAAAGAAGAATGAAGGGTTCTCTGTTAAAAGGTAAAAGGATAGAGCTCTCGGCGTTTATCAATCCCTGCAGGACGCACCATACGTTCGATTTCATTAAGCATCGTTGGAGGTGATTGAATACATATGTGGCCTTCAAAATGACTCGCGGAAGCCTAATGATGTATTCTAATGGTGTACATATGCAAGGCAGTTCTGCTATCATCCCAGACAACTTTTGTTCCAATTTGTCGGCCTCGGAGGGACGGAAGGCTTGGTGAGCGATGGTAACGGGAACCGATCTCATGTGTGTAATGCAGTGCGCCTCCGACCGCTGCATCACACGCACCGTGTTAATATAGCAAATTTTCTCTGCAGTTACCAATCGCAAAATGACTTTTGGGTTCCAACCATTGATGAGTTGGAGTACATCCCAACTAAAAATAACGATATGAAGATTTGAGGATGAAAACATAAAATTACTGGAGCATTTGGTTAAATCACTACCTAGATAATATTCGAACCTCAGCGGCTTAAGGCGTTATAAAGAGGCCTATTAGTAAGGTGAAATCAAATTGAATACGGAGATTTTAGAAACTAGAACAGTGAATTAAGTATAGAAAAAAAGCAACTCGGTAAATGCAAAAAGCAGTAACCTACAAAAATTCCAAGGATATTCGGTGTCAATGGAAGTCAGGTTTTCAAACTTCGCACGTTCTACTTTCATTAACTATGTCGACATTTAAAACTAGGACGTTTCTAAGATCGTTAGCTCTCTTTGCAGTTGTTATCGTGATAGAGGTGGTATCTTCAAGCCATAACAGAATCCAGAGTGAAATCAACGACAGAAACGAATTGAGCGAGAAGGACAGCTTATTCCAAACTCTTTTAGAGATATGTTGCAAGAATGAATGTTACGGAAAAGCGGGACAAAACAGAGAGAAATTAATACTGAAAACTTCAAATGTCAAAACGAGTCCATCAATCTCTGAGGAATGACTTTGTTAAGGTCGAATTCGGATTTGGAACGAAAAGATAATAGGTAGATAAGAATAAGGAATGAACAGAATGAAAGAAGCTCGGAATTCCAGTCAAAAATGACGTCTAGAAGAACACTGAATAACACGTAGCGCGGCGGATGGCGATGATTTCCTGAGCATCCATGCACCACTACTGTCCCGCATACCCGTTCTCGACTACTCGCTGTCTATGTCATAATGGTCGGAAGTAAAAAAAAATTATGAAAAAAGCCGATTCAAGGTTGGTATAGTTCTCGCAAACAGCAACAACTATACCAACCTCGCATTGGATCAACAAGATCAGTTCATAAGAATATATAAATAAATATATCGATTATTTGTGCCGAAGTTTATGGAAGGTCGGTTTTTTGTGCGAAGAAAGCGATGGTGACATTCCAATTCAGTATAAGGGTATTGTCTGCAACGATAAGACATTGGTGGGTCCAATATGATTTTGAACCACAGAAAAACAAAATCTTTCTTGTAATCGGCTATCGACTGTTCAGCAATCTACCTATACCAATTTTCGAAGTTATTCAGTACCTGTCAAACCTCAATGCAACAGATTTGTTCAGATCGTTTAGCTTATTAAAGTATTATTTCGCTATGTGCTAAGTACAATCCTTTATCGCTTCTTCTCAGACATCATGAAAAGACAACCGCGCATCCCCACTGCATTTTTCGCCGAGACATTAAAACAACATGAAAATCGATTATTGGTCGATGGGTAAACGATGTCGGTGAACCGTCACGTCATGCAAGCTTATAGAACCCAGGACCAATTTTCTATTAACCTCGGCATTGAATCATGAATTCGTCGTTTTCTCTCTCAGCAATCGCGAGGTTGTCAAACAGTATACGTTTACTTCCATACAATAACACACATACAACACAATCGTAGCTGACGTTTCGGCAGAATCGCCTTCTTCAGAGCCTGGAAGGGTACAGTAATACGCAACTTACTAGGTCAAACACTCCAATAACCCAAACAAAAAGATGAAAATCTGAGCGATAATTACAACATCTACGGCTTCTCGAAAAAACCCACCGCTTTTTTTATCTGTCTTCCACCGAGAAAGAACAGCCGCTCAGATTCGCATATGGCTGACGACTGCAGCACCCCCGTCAACGATCAATGCGAAGGTAAGGTGCGAGATCACGCGTGATCTCGGGACATTCTTCCCTGCTGTTTATTTCAGGGTTTTTGGCATTTATCCAAAAAGCCTCGAGGAGTTTGCGCGTTGGTGTTTTAGTATCCCATGCGGGGATGGCGACTTTTATATCAAAATCGTTTCCGCTATGCTTTTGTATCCTATGCATGCCTAGTGGCGTGCCTTCTCTTGCTTTTCGTTTGCCATCTAGGTGTTCTTTTATGCGGATACATAAAGGTCTGCCCGTTTCGCCTCTATATTCGTCTCCGCAAGTACCACAAGAGATTAGGTATATCGCACCTGAACTCATGCAATCACCGTCCATGCCATAAAGGCAGATTACGCAATTTTGTGTTTCACACAGACGGTCATACAAGCGGTTACGAACTAACTGGCGACGAAGAGTATTCGGTGGTATTTCAATTATTGCTACCGATTCCTCTAGATCTACCCTTCTTAAGCATCGCTACATCGCTGCACTTATTTCATCGCTAATGAAGGGCAAGATAAACGGGACTTTGTTTTGGCTAAACCATTCCTTTTGGAGCGGCGCTCTCCCTCGAAACTTATCTCGTGGGGTTACAATTTCGTAGCCATTGAAGATGGCTATTTGACGAGCCAAGTCGCGCGATTCTTCCTTTAGTTCCCTACTTGTGCACCTAGAAGTGGCTGTTTGAAGCATGGTGGAGAGAAAGGAAATGAACCAGGATGGTTCTGTTACTTGGTTTTCGGTACCACTTTGTCATGTAGCCGCTATTTGATAGTTGATTTGAACGTTGAGAAATGGAAGCCAGGCCTCTTTCGGTTTCTCCCGGGTGAACTTGATGTTCTCTAACTGCTCGTTCAATAATTCAAAGCATTTGTTCATCTCCTCCTATGTAGAGAAGACGACAAAACAATCATCTATATATCTGCAGCAGAGTAGCGGCCGGAGACCGAGAACGGGGGCTTCCACTCTAGACATAATCGAAATGGCAAGGCTTGGTGCCAGTCGCTGTCCCATTGCCAGCCCCCTTATTTGCGCGTAGTATTTCCCAGACCATCTGAAAATCGAGCAGTTTAGGCACTACTTTAAGAGAGCCATAAGCTGCTGGATGGACAAGCCATGCATTTTTATTTTTCCTTCATGTTCAACAAGAAGCTACGATTGTGTTGCATGTCTGTTATTGTATGGAAGTAAACGTATGCTGTTTAACAACCTCGCGATTGCTGAGAGAGAAAACGACGAATTCAAGCTTATAGATGTTATCTTAAGCGGTTAAGAGCCTACAATTAATAGTAAGTTCAATACATAAATCATTACAATAACATCGGTGTACGCTGCAGCTGGTCATTTCACAGAGAAAGCGGTTGTGGGTGATTACCAAAATCAAGGCTACACCTGATGTTCGATGGATGCCGTACGATAAGACATCCCCTCCATTGAGGTGCAAAATGTGTATTGAAATCTGTGCGCAGTTCTATGTTATGCACCTGTACCTAGCATACATATATACCTACTTTCCAAATGTTAGTTAAAGAATGAGTTGGCAGTACGTATGCTGAGGCGACCAACCTATAGATCACTTTTTACTTCGCTTCTTCTGAACCCCTTTCTCATCCAAAAACAGCTTCACAAGAACGAGAAGACAATACTGTAGAACAAGAACATTCCGAGAACCTTTAGAAACTATATAAAAACAAATGAAACAAATATTGCAAGGACGACTTCATCCATCGAGACCTGAAAATCAAGAAAGAAATGGACAGCGTGAAAATTGTTTATGAACACAAAGCATTGTCTTCCAATAACAAAATGGAAATTGGAGCATGGAGAACAGAATGCATCGAAAACAACATTGCTCATGGCTCCCATCGATTCTTTCCACAAACCTGTCCAGCAAATGTAGCGTCATTGGAATTCTAAGCTAACATATCATAACATACTAAACAGATTCTTACAACAGTAACAATATCATACAGCATAACAAGGAGAGATCAATCTTTCCACAACTTCAACAATGTGTCTTCTGAGATAGTCGCTATCAAATTCTGATTCGGATGATGTGCGAGGCCCAGTACGGTTTTTTCGCTGACCTGAACATTCGCATTATATATATAAACGACGCGTGTGCCGCAGTGGCTGGAGGCGCCACTGCGACACGCACGTGGAATCGCCCAGCGCCCATGGCCCACCAAGCCTTCCATCCCATCCTATATATATATATATA
>MQTX01000102.1:942731-1000089 GCA_009735665.1 Angiostrongylus cantonensis
GCTGCAATGTATAGCAGCGGATTTATCCCTTGGGCAGGCTCTCCAAAACTCAGGAGTCCGCTTCCATTAGGAAGCCCAGCTAAAAGTAAACCAATACCAGGATCCACTACCGTCCTGCTATCAAAGTCGTATGGTGACAAATCTCCCTCTGATCTACAAGGACAGAGATTGCTGTGGTGGTGACAACCTGGGGCAAACTTTGGAGAGGCCGACCTCAGGCCTCCAGTGAAACAATGCCTAAGCCAGCAAAACTCCGAAAAATGGAGAACCTGCTGGGGCCCGCACAACCGGTAAGGGTGGGCAGTCCAAGTATCCAAGTAATTATAGAAAACCTGAAGTGGTCACGGCAACGATCAATGCCTAAAGCACATGAAAGCCCGCATCTCTCAAAGAATAGTTCTTCGAAATCTCTCGTCAAGATGAGCTTAGCCAAAAAAATGGATTCCCTTTAATAACTAAACACATGAACTGGATGTCTCAAAGATTGCTCGAAGGATATGAACCATTCACTATTACTAAACACCGTGCCCAACACGTCGTATCACAACAACCAGCTATGACGAAGGTGACATCAAGGGTTTTTCTGCTGACACACAGAGTTTTTACAAACAAGATCGTACCTTCTACAACATGAACAATGGGGAGTTCAACGTCCTAAAAGAACATCTGAAAAACTTTACAATGAAATCCAAAGAAGTGAATCAGCGGTCGAAGAAACAGCAGCACAACAACCAAGACAGCAACGTAGCAAATATCGGCTAGAGACTGAAAGTGGTAACGATCTGGACAACGCTTCGGCTAGGTTAACCTCGAAGCTCCAAGAACCACTATGGCTGGACCACCAGCAAACTAATCTTAGTACTTCGCACACCGAATGCCTCCGTCTACGAAATCGGACGTTGAGACTGGTGGTGAAATGTGACCAAATTTTCGTTTAGCCGACGACGTCGTCATCTTTTAGAGAAGTACCCATGAATCATAGACGATGCCCAATGAGCTCAAAAATGTGGTGAACAGGGATTGAACTGTGCATAAGTAGGCAGAAAACCAAATTCATGAAAGCCTAAACCCATGGTGCGAAGGCGAACAGATCGAACTCGACGATTCATGGATTACAGAGAACACCTCATATTTTCACTTTGGACGTTCAATGAACATAAAAAAGAATGGGGGAAGAGTTAAACACAAGAAGGAAAACAGCATAGGACGCTCTAGAACCTCTCAAAGAAGCCATCAACCAATTAGCGGACTCAAAATACCGTGCTCATTTTTTTCACTCGACAGTCCTCTCAGTGCTTCATTATCCAGCAAAGAAACATGGACTGATACTTCAAGCACGTCAGGAATGCTGAGCACTACTCGCAGAACGCTAGAACGATGTCTTCTGGAATATAACCGGCACACACATCACTTCGAAGTGCGCAGCTCAAATCATCGGAACTTGCACCAGTTTCGAGAACCAGGAGAACATACATCGATAACAAAACAGATGAGTCGGCCACATAATAAGAAGAGATTACAGAGAACGAAAAGAACTGTGGAATGCACTCCAAGAAAATGCAACCGTTCCCTTGCAAGACGACCAGCCAAACGGTGGGGTCGAGGCGTCGGGGCAAACGTCAACCATTTACGTTAACAGGAGGAAATGATTTCTTGATCGCGAAATGTGCCACACCAACGCCACCATGTTTGAGGCAGACTACTACCATGAACAATGATTGCGCGAGAAAGAGCGAACGAAAGATATGCAGGACCAGTACTCGTGAGGATAAGCCAATCAGGTATCCGAGTAAAGCGCTCGGCGTTTACCTATCTCCTGAGAAATCCGCCATGCATCCGACTTCACTAAGCATCGCTGGAGGTGATTGGCACATCCGGCCTTTACAATGGCTGACCGTGGCCGACCACTGTATCCAGCCAGTGCCGTTGTCCTCCCAAACAAGCCTGGTAGCAATTTGCCGACCACGGAGGCATGGAGGGCTTGGTGGGCGCGGGAACCGATTCCATGTGTAGTGCAAGGCGTCTCCGATCAATGCGCTACACGCGACCTTGGTATCCAAGTACGAAATTGTAAATCAAATCTCTGCTGAATGCACAACCGAATTTCGATTTTAAAAAAGCATTTGGAAAAGAGAAGCAAGCTTTCTCACTTACAGGAAGGGTATTCTCTAGAACTCCAGTAAGTAACGGAAAACAGTACAGAACACCATCTTCGGCTACAGCATACGTCCACTCTCCACGAGGTGATACAGTGCAAGCAATAAATTCACCTTCAGCCCCACGTTTACCTGACGTCATAGATCGTACGACCTAAATATACCACATAAAGCGAAGAAAAACCAAAAATCTAATAACTGAAAGATAACTGGTATACCTGCCCTTGAGGGTTCACTATATAGAGCGTATTTGAACGATTGCAGACAATGATTTGATCAGTTTTCGGAATAGGAGTAACTGAGTTGACAGGTACATCTCCGGCAATACGAAAAGTGGTTGAACATTCTGCCGCTTTAAGATTCCATACACGAAGTGTACCGTCAGCAGAACAAGATACCTGGAATAACGTTGAAAACCCTTTCTATTAATTAAGAAAACAAATCACCAGAACGGAAGCCCTTCTAAGATAAGAAAATGATTGATGAAATAGGAAAAATAATCATTCTATGATAGCACCATCTTTCTACAAAACTTTATTTCCTATGGCAATGAAAAGAGAAATATCAAATCTTGCTGTAGGAAAGACAGAGATATCATTAGACTTAACATCGGTCAGCTTAATATCCTCTGTGACAATAACCGAGGAGCTATTCCGTTTTGGAGAATTTCATAACGAGAAGAAGAACAACAGCAATAATAACAACAACAAACACACCGCTTGATTCGTATCCTCCAGGTATCGTACGTCAGTAACGAAAGATGTGTGACCTCGAAGTTCTTTCAAGCATTTTCCACTTTTGAGTCCATGAACTCTGGAAAAATACTTCCAGATGCAAAAAAAGGTCCTTGCAAATAAGAGAAAAACACGGAACTTTGATGGGTAATGCTGCAAATGTAGCTCACTTTATCATGTGATCATTACTGCATGAGAGTACGTGCGAATTGTCTTTACTGAAGCGCACAGCATTAATCGCAGCCGCATGCGCTTTTTCAAAGCGCCGAAGACAATCACCCGTTTGTATTCGCCATACCTTAAAGATTAAGTATATTTAGTTCCACAATGACAAACAAAAAAACAGCTTAAGAAATCAGAAAAATTAAAAGAGCTTGATAAAGAAATGTTCACTTTAATTCGTCCATCCAAACTGCCAGAAACAATCATTTCTGAGTCACGTGAAAATGAAAGAGCTGTTACTCCGTCGTCCATCATCATAAGATTATCTTGAGCCTGTAGATGAGGAAGGAAATGAACAAGAAACTGCCTTGTTCAAAGTAACTGTGCTAACAAACCTGGTACTTCAGGTCTTTACGCAGCTTCCCATTCATGAAATTCCACACTTCGATAAAACCGTCCTTAGAACCAGAAACAAGAAACTGGCCGTCCGGTGAGAAAACAGTTGAGAGCGGATAACTAGCTGGAAGGAGATGGAAGATATAACATTTGACATGGAATATGTGAACTCGAGAATAAATGAAAATTATTTTAGTGCGATTAAACTATTGACGACTTACTTGCTCCAAATTTGATGTGCCTGGCTAGCTGTGTAGGATATCTTTCATCTTCTTGCTCCCTCATAGCAGCCTTACCACGGAATAAATCGATTTGAGTCCCTTGAAATATTGCAAGAATGGAAACAGAGCACAAAACAGAAAACGACAAGAAACACGTAAAATGCTATAAATACAGACCTGGAGGTAAAAGACCTTGATGAAGTTGCCATTTTAACGACTGCTGCAACAGAGCCAAAAGTCTTGATGGAGGGACAACATTAACTTCGCTTGCCAACGACTGAAACATTTTTAAAAAAAAAGAATTTCATTTTTTTCTATACGTACCAAAAGTAAAAAGATTCAAAGTGTCAAGATTACAACAACAGCAACCGTCCCTTGACAGAGTTCCTTGAATAATTTTACATCCCAATAACAAAGTGTTCACTCAATGCCTATGATTTTCTTTAGCAGTGTATCCTCGATTAATTTGTTGTTTTATGGGTATCTTTTAATTGACCTGTGGATTAGTGTTTCAAAACAATATGGTTATCTTCAACATAAAACAAATGCTTTTCAAAGCAATACATGCCATATATCAAGCATATATATATATATATATATATATGCATGTAAAATGGAAGCGATATCCTCAAATCTGGAAATGAGCATTTTATTCCATGACCTTCGATATTTCGTTTCACTCTCTTTCATTTTACTCTATTGTAGCTATGAAGAAACCATCAGACAATCAAACATAGATAATTAGCTACTTCTTATTCATCAAAATGTTAGGTGAAATATTTGTAAAACTAAAATTTCAACAGGTAAGAGCTGTGTTGAGTGCAGCAAACTCACATTAGCAATCGCTTGGCGGCGCTTCTCCTTGGTGACGTCACCGAAAACCTCGCCTGGATCAAAATATGGTCGATTAATGAGATTATCAAGCCTCGCATATCTGGAAGCAAAGTCACAGTTTCTATCAAACTGATTTAACTGTTCATATCTAGACAGCCATGAAAGATTTTACTTGCCAGAACGCGGGTTGTGTTATTGATAAACGGAAGACTATATTTCATCCAAGTGTCAAGACCGCATGAGCACTATTGAATTAAAATACTGGATAAGAGCCAATAATCTATGAGCGTTTCCATCTATCACATAATTAAATGAACTGGTTCATGAACTGTATCAGAAGCACCTTTCGGGATCCATCTGTTTCAAAAGATGCATCGGATCCGTTTGTCGAGCAATAAGACGAGCAGTAGCCAATTCACGAAGCTCAACTAGTTCAATAACCATCTAAAAATATAGTAAATCACAAGGTTTGAGAAACATCGAATTAACCTGGCACTTTCACAGGGCAAAAATCTTACGCCACAATGTAACAAAAAAGCAAGAAATTCCTGAAGAACAAATATAAAGGACTACTCAGGTTTTAGAAAACCAGCATACTTAACACAAAAGTTCTTCATGGGTCAGAAAGATAAAACTGGCGCTAATTACACTTTTTATCCAAGTAATTTTGCTTACCAATTCATATAAATCGATCAACTTCTTTGCCGGTAATTTCAACGGTTGTATGATTTTAAGCACAGTGTCCCAATGGCCGTTAGTGATTTCATGAGAAAATGAATCAATACTGTCCACAGTATTCAATGTTATATTAGTTTCCTCCTGAACATCATAAGATATAAAAGCCATCAATGTTGTTTTGATAGGAATTGAAAAAAAAACCCAGACCTGTAGGACAGCAAGGGTGCGCATAAGATTGTTCTCCTTCAAGTACTGTTCAATAAGACGGACGACACTACAATTAGTCTACTAAGTATATCCACTACATCAACGAAACAATCCTGACTGCCCTGCTAATCCCAAGTTGGCAAAAGCGCATTGATCTGAGTAGGTGTAACACCTACTAAAAAATGAAAAGAACAACATGGTCACGACCGTGTCATATCAAAACATCAACCTCACTTACTCTGCAGCTTCGATCTCAATTGAAGTCATTATTTTAGCAAATGATGAAGGATGGTATCTACAGGAGAAACTTCTAAAAGCTCTGTCAAAAACCACAGTATCGACACCATCTGGCTCAAGTAATATGCGTTATGAAACGCAATACCACAAACGTACTAAATATACTCCGAAAAATTTACTCTCCCACCATCGTAGAAACAGTCATGCATTAAGTACTGAAATACAATAATGCTTAAATATGAATACTCCTCATAAATGAAGACAAGCCCCGACGAACACCTCAAATATAGTAATCATGGACTTCGTTTCCAATAAAATAATTACAATTCAAAGTACTGCATGCTAAACGGAAATGTACAAAAGTACTACTGTCAACATGCAATAAGATCAAGTGCGCGATAGCCATATATAACTATTGTTGTGGGACCGTATGAAACTGCTGTTGATAGGAAAGATGACCTGGTCCTGAAAGTCATCGTAATGTGACAGTTGTGAACATAACAACAAAAATAGCTATTAAAAGTGACATTAGTTGAAAGAAAAAATGCAAAATGCTGTAAATACCACTAATGAGCTGCTGATTTTGGGCCTCTGCTGCAGAAGTCGGTGGTGCAGCCAGCTGTGTAATTCCAATCGAACTCAGCGAAGGCATAGGGAAGTTGATTGGAGGTGATGTGAACGCACTGCTTGTAGATGGGAGTGAACCCGTTGCAAACATCGGTGGCACTACTGACGGAATGGAAGACGGAAGCGCTGCTAATAAAATGAAACATAGGCCAAACAAGAATACTGTTACAGCTCAAGTATTAGTATCTAATGCAATACTATAAGTTAATACAATCTTTTACAAAGTTAAAAAAAAACCAACGTACGTGTGAGATTTGGTGGCTGTGGAGGAATGAAATAGTTATTTGAAGAAGGTTGTAGATTTGGTGGAAGAGGCTGCGGAGGATGAGGTAAACCTAACCCACCAGATGGGTTATAACTAGAATTAACTCAATAAACGACAGACTAACACAAACAAGAAACTGTTTTAAAAAATACTAACTTTTTTTTATTATTTACTGCCTATTACAAGTTTTTCACGACAGGGTATTATGTATGGTACAACCATAATGATTCTGAGATATTTGCAAAACTCTGGACCGCAGGTGTCTACGCTGGGGAACAAACGCGATATTACACTTTCCGGGAGCTAACGCGCTCACCACCACACCAAGTGGGCCCTTCGTTTCGCCCTTCTCTCAGTTAGTTTTGAAACAATCTCAACCACATAAAGATAATCAAACTAGTACTAAAAAAATAATGAATAATAAGTGGTATTCTATGCATTGGAGAATTAAAATGTACTTTATAAAGCTGTTGGACTAAATTAAACCTCGTCATAGGGATAGAATGTCCAGCTGAGCTATATGACAATGATGAAGATTCCCTGCTCGACGACGACTGCATTGACTGATATTGGGAAGGCGTGCATGCTTGTGGCTGATAGGTCTTGAATATAACACGCTAAGAAAAAAAAAACTGCATGTCGGTTGTAAATTTAGACTCATCGAAAATCATACACCTTTAGAGGAAAGAATTGCAGAAATGTATGAAAAAAATGACATTATGTGCTAGTTCTCGTACATATCTAACGTTTTTATGGTATAGAAAAAAAGCGAAATAAACACATAAATAACCTGTTGCTGTGTATGATAGTCGGGAGATGACAGCTGTGAAACAGGAGGCACTTGGTACTGTAATTACTTTCACTCTTTAACACTTTCCGAGCAAGCAGGACCATATGAACGCAAACAAAACATTGGGGAAAAAACCACTATGACAAACTATGTCGAAAATACTGCTCTCACATTTTGCTGCGGTTGCATCGTTGTAGAATTGTTCAGCGAGTTGCTATAGCTTTGTTTATCACGATCGTTTGTATACGCCTCCATGCCATGAGGCATTACCCGTGGCGTACCAAGCGGTGTGGACGTGGATTGTGACACAAACGATGTAGGAGGAGAGAACGTCGTTGGAAGATTCAAGTTGACTGGAGGAGCAAACTGGCTTGGATCGGGGAAGGATGATGGCTCTGGCGCTTTCGTTACCTGATTATGAATAATATTTACAAATAGAAATTGAATATATATATATGTATATATGGTAGAGACTTCTTTATAACAAAGACAGTGGCTATCGAGAGCAGAGTTCCAAAATTCATAAATTTTTAACACATAAAAGGATGGAAGTACTAGAAGTGGCTAGCAAACATTATTGTGTGACCCCTAACTCTTGGCAGCGGCAGCATAATAGCACCTTCAATTTTTCGTTGCGTGAGCTAAGGAATGAAATTATGGTATGTTTTCTAGAGTAGCTCGCCATCTATCTCAGTGCAAGCACATGATAACCGTAATTCATTGTAAAGGATGAACATCGTCGTTCAACGTCGATCAGACGTTTAGGGATGCGACATGTATTCGTCACCTATAGACATCGTGCTGATGATTCAAAGCATATCTAGTCTACATACTAAGTTATGGTGCCCTACCTAAGAATCAAATCAGCGTTACTATCCTTCTGAACAAGTCTCTTCCCTGTTTGCCGACCCTGAGTGATGGAAGGCTTAGAGGACCCGAAGCGTGGAAATGGACCAACGACCACATTTGTATCACATGGCACTTCTAGCCGCTCCACTGCACGCGCCCCATTTTAGATACGCAGAAATATAATGCATCTTCATAGAAGTTCTCCAAATGGTTTACTATCTCATCGTGGCTTAGAGGTATCCCGGTTGTGGGACTGTGATGTACAGCGGGAGGATTCGTCCCCCGGCAGGGTCTCCTGAACTGAGGAGTCCAGCGTTTCCATCAGGAAGCCTAGCTAAGAGTTAACTAAAACCAGGATCAAGCCCCGTTCTGGTATCAAAGTCGCATGGTGGCGAATCTCCCTCTGATCCACAAGATTTGCGACTGCCTGTCGTGGTGACGACCTGAGGCAGACTTTGGCCATGCTGACCTCGGGATTCCAGGGAACCACAATGGCTTAACCAGCAAATCTCCTATAAATGGTGATTATGCTGGGGCCCGCACAACTAGTGAGAACGGGCCGTCCAAGTGTCAAGTTCATAGAAGTGGAGGTACGGCTGAAGAGGATGGAAGGCTTAGAGGACCCGAAGCGTGGAAATGGACCAACGACCACATTTGTATCACATGGCACTTCTAGCCGCTCCACTGCACGCGCCCCATTTTAGATACGCAGAAATATAATGCATCTTCATAGAAGTTCTCCAAATGGTTTACTATCTCATCGTGGCTTAGAGGTATCCCGGTTGTGGGACTGTGATGTACAGCGGGAGGATTCGTCCCCCGGCAGGGTCTCCTGAACTGAGGAGTCCAGCGTTTCCATCAGGAAGCCTAGCTAAGAGTTAACTAAAACCAGGATCAAGCCCCGTTCTGGTATCAAAGTCGCATGGTGGCGAATCTCCCTCTGATCCACAAGATTTGCGACTGCCTGTCGTGGTGACGACCTGAGGCAGACTTTGGCCATGCTGACCTCGGGATTCCAGGGAACCACAATGGCTTAACCAGCAAATCTCCTATAAATGGTGATTATGCTGGGGCCCGCACAACTAGTGAGAACGGGCCGTCCAAGTGTCAAGTTCATAGAAGTGGAGGTACGGCTGAAGAGAATGATCGAAAACTAATTCTTTATGGGCGTTCCTTGATGACCGAGACTATGCGATGGTTGGACTTCCACTCCGGCTTATAGAGACCTCCACTATACAGACAGTTCAGCTTATGAAATAAGACAGGACAAGACATGGACGGACGCCAATGCATCCCACATAAGAAGCACAAGTATTGGATAAATCCATTCAGATCGTGTAAAAAGGCGGCAGAACTAGAGGTTTGGCTGATACCGACGATTGTGTAAAGTAGAATGAAGGAATGAATCTGTGCACAAATAAATGCTGTACTAATGTATCGTTGGCTAAAACCTTGCTTTGGACAGAGACCCCTTTGGTCGACACGTGCGCAGAGAACAGAATAGGATCTCTAAAAGCAAGCCATTGAGTAGATATGGAAGAAAAGACAATTGAAGGTGCAGCAGGTCGGTGGAGCGTAATGTCACCCTTTTGGACAAGGGCACAACTGCAATGCTCTCAGTGCTTGACGTTACCACACAGCCACTTAGACGTGTTTCAGGAGCTCAGGCATGATCGATCTAGGACATAATTGTGGAGAACACCGCGAATTCGCCTTTGACTAATCATGTGCTGGAAGATATTGACCGAGTTCCAAAAATGGACATATTGTGATAACTGTTATGAGGGATTTCAAAAACATGACAAACCCAGAAATAGTACAAAACTGCAGGTTTGTAACAGACATATCTAATATTCTTGATAGCTGACACTCCAATGGCCTATCGTCACTGGTTGTGCGGACCCCAGTATAATATCCACTGTCCGGAGATTTGCTGGTTTAGCCATTGTGGTTCCCTGGACTCCGGAGGTCACTCAGGCCAAAGTTTGCCCCTGGTCGACACCACTACAGGCAGACGCAGCCATTGTTGATCAGAAAAAGGATCTACCACCATTCGACTAGTTTGGCGTGCGGACGGTCGTGAATCCTGGTACTGGTTTTTTTTTACCAGGATATATCCATTATAGCAAATATTTTTGCTTAGACTGCTTCAACGATCTCCACGAAAAGTGAAAATTTGTGTAAAGAGGTACGAAATGTAGAAACTGCTCATGTCTATTTTCATTTCTAAAGATATTTTATGAAAACAAATCGGTAAAGCAATCTTTCTCCACTATAAAAATAAGATGTCATTCGTAAGAACGACATTCTACGTTGTAAGTATAACGCTCTGAATAGCTCCAATACAATGTGCATAAGACTGAACGGTTTCCACGCTTAAGTAAAATTAAGAATAAACCTGATCTATTTGTGGAATGCCAGTGTTCCCCGGCTGAGCCACTTTTGGTAGTTGAGTTGGTTGAGTAGAAATTATCTAAATAGCAGTTATTCAAGAAGGTGCATTAAAAACAATTCTACTGGGAGATACCACTAATTATAGGTTTAGAATATGATGCAACAGCATCCGTACAATATAAACTTATAATTTGACTATTCCCAGCACTACTTCAAGTGGGGCATATGGCGTAGTGGTCGAAGGCACCCTGCAATACACACTTAGGATGTATTCCCGCACCCGTGGCTCACCAAGCCTTCCGTCCCGCGAGGTCGGCAAATTGGTGCCAGACTTGTCTGGGAGGATTGCAGCACTGAGTCGATACATCGGTAGGCCACTGCGAGTCATTGTAAAGGCCAGATATGCATTCAATCACCTCCAGCAATGCTCAATGAAGTGGAATGCATAGCGCATCGCTCAGGAATTGATCAACGCCGAGAGCTTTATTCTTTTATTCTTTATAGCATTAGTTCGTATTTTCACTGATTTAGGAAAAGTTTTGTACCAAAAAATGTCTCCGTGGAATCGATAGGTTAGCAACAACGAATAACCAATAGCTCCAACTCCGTCGGCATATTAATAATCATTTAATATGACACATTAACGAAATCCTTACTGAAGGCACTGTGCTTTTCGATCGATCCACTGATATGGGAATTCGATGTAGGTAACCATAGCCAATATCACATCCCAAGCAACCTTCCCCACCCCAAGCTGAGTTTGGAGTTAAACTAACCTAAACATGTCATAAGTAATACATTATAACTCTTTAGTGTTTAAACGGAAACATTTTTATGTCAAAAGCTACATAGTAGAATTTTACAAGCACACACATTAAAAAAACTGAGAGAATAAAATATGAAGAACATACTTCTCTCACAACATCAGTATCGACGTTATACACATAGAGCTTCAACGGTTTTCCTTCATTTGCCTTTAATGAAATTGAAAACGGCAGATACGATTGTTTGGAAGCGAAATACACCCGCATACCTGGACTAGGGCGATAAGATCATCTGCTTGGTTCAGCACACTTTCAGCTCCAAGAATGTAGTCAGAGTCAGAGAGTAGGCCAGCAATAGAAGCTGGCGAGTTCGGCTAAAAGACTTAGACTTACATTGTACAATTTAGATCTTTAATCCAAAAAGCGATAAAAACTATCGAAGTTTCTACTTTTCTATGCATTGTTCCTGTTTTGCATCTGCCGTTCTTGCCTCATTAAAGCGACTGCAATGGAGATGATGGAGATGAAGAAAAAAGTCAATTGATTTATGTATGAATACAAACAAATTTGAACACGGACCACTTAAAGATGCATGTTTAGAAAATCCCTCGGACGGTCGTGAATCCTGGTACTGGTTTTTTTTTACCAGGATATATCCATTATAGCAAATATTTTTGCTTAGACTGCTTCAACGATCTCCACGAAAAGTGAAAATTTGTGTAAAGAGGTACGAAATGTAGAAACTGCTCATGTCTATTTTCATTTCTAAAGATATTTTATGAAAACAAATCGGTAAAGCAATCTTTCTCCACTATAAAAATAAGATGTCATTCGTAAGAACGACATTCTACGTTGTAAGTATAACGCTCTGAATAGCTCCAATACAATGTGCATAAGACTGAACGGTTTCCACGCTTAAGTAAAATTAAGAATAAACCTGATCTATTTGTGGAATGCCAGTGTTCCCCGGCTGAGCCACTTTTGGTAGTTGAGTTGGTTGAGTAGAAATTATCTAAATAGCAGTTATTCAAGAAGGTGCATTAAAAACAATTCTACTGGGAGATACCACTAATTATAGGTTTAGAATATGATGCAACAGCATCCGTACAATATAAACTTATAATTTGACTATTCCCAGCACTACTTCAAGTGGGGCATATGGCGTAGTGGTCGAAGGCACCCTGCAATACACACTTAGGATGTATTCCCGCACCCGTGGCTCACCAAGCCTTCCGTCCCGCGAGGTCGGCAAATTGGTGCCAGACTTGTCTGGGAGGATTGCAGCACTGAGTCGATACATCGGTAGGCCACTGCGAGTCATTGTAAAGGCCAGATATGCATTCAATCACCTCCAGCAATGCTCAATGAAGTGGAATGCATAGCGCATCGCTCAGGAATTGATCAACGCCGAGAGCTTTATTCTTTTATTCTTTATAGCATTAGTTCGTATTTTCACTGATTTAGGAAAAGTTTTGTACCAAAAAATGTCTCCGTGGAATCGATAGGTTAGCAACAACGAATAACCAATAGCTCCAACTCCGTCGGCATATTAATAATCATTTAATATGACACATTAACGAAATCCTTACTGAAGGCACTGTGCTTTTCGATCGATCCACTGATATGGGAATTCGATGTAGGTAACCATAGCCAATATCACATCCCAAGCAACCTTCCCCACCCCAAGCTGAGTTTGGAGTTAAACTAACCTAAACATGTCATAAGTAATACATTATAACTCTTTAGTGTTTAAACGGAAACATTTTTATGTCAAAAGCTACATAGTAGAATTTTACAAGCACACACATTAAAAAAACTGAGAGAATAAAATATGAAGAACATACTTCTCTCACAACATCAGTATCGACGTTATACACATAGAGCTTCAACGGTTTTCCTTCATTTGCCTTTAATGAAATTGAAAACGGCAGATACGATTGTTTGGAAGCGAAATACACCCGCATACCTGGACTAGGGCGATAAGATCATCTGCTTGGTTCAGCACACTTTCAGCTCCAAGAATGTAGTCAGAGTCAGAGAGTAGGCCAGCAATAGAAGCTGGCGAGTTCGGCTAAAAGACTTAGACTTACATTGTACAATTTAGATCTTTAATCCAAAAAGCGATAAAAACTATCGAAGTTTCTACTTTTCTATGCATTGTTCCTGTTTTGCATCTGCCGTTCTTGCCTCATTAAAGCGACTGCAATGGAGATGATGGAGATGAAGAAAAAAGTCAATTGATTTATGTATGAATACAAACAAATTTGAACACGGACCACTTAAAGATGCATGTTTAGAAAATCCCTCACGAAAAAGTTCGAGAGATCGTGGAGGAACAAATAGGAAAGGTAGCAACAGTTCTGCAGCTCCTCAATTTCACTAAGTTGGAAAAATTCGAAAATAAGGCAACGAGTGAGCCTAATGAGATGAGGGATATTAAGTCTACGCTATTTATTTCCCTCGATAAAAATGATTCCTTTTTATTTCAATGAGACATAGTCCGACAAACTGGTTCTGTAGACAATTAAAGGCGTTCTCCCAAGGATGGACGTATACCAATCACCACGACGCTGCAACCTAATTTGCGTCAAAAATAACCATCCACTGTAACACAATGAATTCTTGATGAATTATAGCTTGAAAAGCTCAATTTCACGAAGTCCAAAAAGTGCACCGAGAACAACAACGACCTGCATTTGTTACTCATGCTTCACGAGCTGAACCCCAAGTGTTGCGCACGCGTAGCGCAGTGGTCGGAGCCACCCTTCAATACACATTGGACCGATCCCAGTGCCCAAGGCTCACCAAGCCTTCAACTCCTCCGGAGTCGAAAAATTGACATCAGAGTTATCCGGAGGGAGTACAAAACTGGCTCAAAATATTGGTAGGCCACCACGAATCATTGTATAGGCCACATATACATTCAATCACCTCTAACGTTGCTTAGTGAAGTCAAATGCATGGCGCATCCCTCAAGGATTGATCAACATCAAGAACTTCATTTTTCTATCCTTTATCACCGAGTAATTACTGCTTCAAGCAAAACTATGTGGTGTTCATCGGATAAATACGCCGGTCGGACAATAAATATAACAGGCACTGAAAAACCCTTCGATGAATGCAGGCTCCATGGATACAAACTTTGTTAAGATATCGCAGCATGTCACACGTTTGTAAAGACATCCATTGCAGTGGTTCGAACTTTGATGGAGTCCTTAAAAATCAAGTCATACAAACTTTTGGAACAAAATCGGATACGCCATACTGCAAAACCCAATAAATGTAAAGTAGTTTGGCAAAAAAAAAATGGAAAAAACAGCCAATATAAAACACTAAACTGCACACATTTCCTTATCCTATGGTAAGCAAATGATAAGTGAAAAAAATTCTAGTTAAAAGAGACTGCGAGATATGGTTTTATTATGAGCCATCGTTTAGAACGTTCGTTTTTACGCTAATGCTGCAAATGTGTGATAACATAAAAGGACTTGTAATAGTACCCAGAATCGACTTTCTATTAACCTCGGCATTGAATTATGAATTCGTCTTTCTTTCTTTCTTTCTTTTTCCTTTCTTTTTTCTTTCTTTTTTCTGAGCGGCTGTTCATCCTCGGTGGACAGATGAAAAAAAGCGGCTCTAAAGAAGGCGATTCTACCGAAACGTCAGCTACAATTGTGTTGTATGTGTGTTATTGTATGGAAGTAAACGTATGCTGTTTAACAACCTCGCGATTGCTGAGAGAGAAAACGACGAATTCATAATAGGACTGTTTGCAACTGCTCGTCGACCTTCAAAAAGAGGTATGGTTAGATTGCTGTGTTACGAGCCCCAAAAAACAGAACAGCTTTTCCCTGCCATTCTAGAAAAGACGAACTTAAGGTATGGTTTGATTATGGAAGTGTTTGGTTGGATAGATTGCGGTGAATTTGACCTTTCCAGGCTCTGAAGAAGGGGAAATCCGCCGAAACGTCAGCTTGTGCGCAAATAAAGAAATAACACCTCGTGTTTACTAAACAAGAATACGAAGAGACGAAATTAAATTGCCAAATTCCCAACCTGAACTGAAATAACGTGCCAAACATGCTGACTAGCACCATCAAACGAACAGAAGCGAATAGATACACCAAGTAGGCCTTGACCACCCCACATCTCCGATGGTATAACTGTTGTTTGCCTCACTGTTTGAGTCTTGCTAGAAAACATGTCCAGTAAAAAATATCTCTAACAAATAATGATATATACGTATATTTCAAAAGTTAAACCCACCTATTATAGACGGTAATTTCAATCGGCTTTTCGATATGTTGTTTGAGAATGTCCTTCATAGTGTCGTTGTCCTTGTCCTGAGGCAAATATATTTGAACAACAGAACCGTTAATGGTCAATATGTAAAGATTCATGCTCATTACCAGTCTTATATTGCCAATAGATACGATAAAATCGAAGAACGGCTCCAAACCAGCTGCTTGCCCAGGCGAGTTGTCTTGAACCTAAGCGGATTAAATTCACAACGATTTATACTGAGCGTGTAGCGAAGTTACTGGCCACTTTACTACCGTTCTACCTACAGCACATATACATGTTTCAGCCAAAGATTCTCACAATTCACGACACCTCCACCAAGAATAGAATTGCTACGTAGACCTTTTGAAACATTTTCAGTGGAACTTGTGTACAGTGATGACTGTCAAACACAATACTTTAACCGTTATTTAGGAAATATAGATGTCATCAAACCTTCCGAATATACAGTCTCAAAGAAGAACTCTAGTGGGGCGTAAGAGAAATACGTCAAAAAAAATTACCAAGTCACTTCGTACCATTCGAGTTAGACACCTGCACCATGTAAACCAACCAAGAATCAAGGCAAACCATATATTCGAAAAAGAATTGCTGCTAGAGTTTCCCAAAGTTGACAAATGAGGTTTTGCATAAGATTTCGAGCTCAATCCTTGAGTTAAGAGTAATAAAAGGGTAAACGTACAGCACCGGAACACAATAACCGTTCAATTTCCAAAATACACCTCTTTAGTTTACAAATAGCAATGGTTGTTATTTTTAAAAAAACCTGTTCTCTTAGCGTTCCCACCGTTCACGGGTTACGTAACTTCATGACTGGGCTTCTGTGCAGTTCTCTTTAGAACTTAACAGTAGCAATTCCACCACTAACGCGTATTAAAGACCGAGAGAAGAAAAAGAAACTGGCGAAGAAACTAGTTCGGGTCGACACTTCGCACAATGTACTGGACACAATCTGAGTACTTTAAAAGATAGTACGGTCTACACAAGCATTTCAAACCATTCCTCCTTGCAAACACTGACATTCACCTAGAGGCATTCACAGAGAATAAGAAGATTACTCACCCTCAAGACATGATATCCCTCAGTTCCACCTCCTGGAATAGGTATACTATCACTATTACCCATTTAGTCCGAAAACCTGCAAACATCAGCTTGACACACTCTTCCTCTAACTCGAAGAAGATCAGAAAATCGATTTCTAGTGAAGCAGTAATGAAATACATGGCCATCCTATCTAGACGAACCTGTCAAAACTAAACGAGAGCTGGTCGGCTCTGACGCGCTACGTGGAGGGTCGAGCCGAAATGACCCGCCCCCTTCTACGCAGCCAAAACGCTTCCCCGACTGATACTTAACCGGGTAGGTGTCCTACTACAAGGTTTTCCTTAGTCCTACGAATTTAAATGGAGTTCTTTTGATGTTTCTTTTTTGAAGTTTACTAATCGTTACCAGTTTTTGTACAGTTCTGTAAAGTCTGCCCATTTTTTTTTACTAGTCCTACGAATCGGGATCGGATTCTATTGCTCTTTGCTTTACTTATTTTTCCTTTCCATTCATATCGTTTGCACTTGGGAGCGTTTTTAACACGAAGTAGCTGCCTTTTCATTTATTGCTTAGCCAGGAGCTGAACTTGTTCAGGTTTCGTTTTTTTCACTCTTTGCACTTCTGTGTAGGGGTTCTACTATGTTACAGCGAATTGCCTTAATTCTTCTCTCCTTAAGGCCTTAGGCACCGAGTAAAGCTCAGGCTACTTTTTCCTTGGACGTCTTAAATATTCCTTTGAACGAGATTTCATTAAGGGTTGCGCTTTTGACTGTAGTTGCTCAACCGAGCAATTCTTTCCGGTTACCGTTAGGTTTCTCTGTTGCAGTTCTGTTCTCCGCTATTGTTCTGGTGTATAGAGACACCCATTTTTTTTTACTAGTCCTACGAATCGGGATCGGACTGGATCGGATTCTATTGCTCTTTGCTTTACTTATTTTTCCTTTCCATTCATATCGTTTGCACTTGGGAGCGTTTTTAACACGAAGTAGCTGCCTTTTCATTTATTGCTTAGCCAGGAGCTGAACTTGTTCAGGTTTCGTTTTTTTCACTCTTTGCACTTCTGTGTAGGGGTTCTACTATGTTACAGCGAATTGCCTTAATTCTTCTCTCCTTAAGGCCTTAGGCACCGAGTAAAGCTCAGGCTACTTTTTCCTTGGACGTCTTAAATATTCCTTTGAACGAGATTTCATTAAGGGTTGCGCTTTTGACTGTAGTTGCTCAACCGAGCAATTCTTTCCGGTTACCGTTAGGTTTCTCTGTTGCAGTTCTGTTCTCCGCTATTGTTCTGGTGTATAGAGACTTCAATTTCCAAATGTTTTGCATTGGTCTGCCTTTTAGTTTGTTGGGCATTCCTAGATGTCTTTTCAGTGTTCTAATGGCAAAACGCACCAAGAAAGTGGGTATCGTCGGGAAGTACGGAACCCGATATGGAGCGTCGTTGCGTAAGATGGTGAAGAAGATGGAAGTGACGCAGCATTCGCGCTATACTTGTGTGTTCTGCGGAAAGGAGGCCATGAAACGGAAGGCGGTGGGCATCTGGAGCTGCTCAAAGTGTCACAAAACTGTCGCTGGCGGAGCGTAAGTTCTCAAAGAATCACGTTTAGCCCTACTGTTTCCTTTAGAGTTCGAATGTGACATATCGAAAGAATTACATCTGAAAGCTTTAGTTACGTATATGGAACTGTCACTGCCGCCACTGTGCGATCGACCATCCGTCGTCTTCGCGACATGAAAGAGTAGTTCAACGCCTGATTCTTCTGATGATGGTTATTGTTATCATTGTTATGAATGAATAAACGTCAATTAAAATATCCGGTTGTTTCAAGAATGTTGTCTCATTTCGTACTGCCCAGAGTGTTATTTTGAAGTCCTGCAACGATACTTTTATGATAAGTTCTGCAAAAAAGCCAACAAATTGAAGCCCGTGGTGGGTTAGAACATCGTCACTTCATAGATGCTGAATGTACAAAACTGTTTCATCGAAGGCAGTCTGGATGATTTGTAGTTTGGAAAATCGAAAAGTTCCACTTTTTGTCTTGGTTCGTCTTGCAATGGATTATCAGAGTATTTAAATGATAAGTTATTTACTTGGATATTTCGATGGCCCGTCATTGATTGTGCGGTTCCCAGCATAATCTCCTTTTCTTTGGAGTTTTGCTGGTTTAGCCATCATGTTTCCCTGGAGTCCCGAGGTCAGCCTGGCCAAAGTCTGCTCCAGGTCTTCACCACCACAGGCAATCGCAGTCGTGGATCAAAGGAGGATTCTGTAGTAACTATTCCTTAAGTAGTTACTATTCTCTACAATATCACATGTCTCCTACATTAACTGTTCGCTTATAACTATCTTAAATCTATCCATTCATAATGTATAAGTTTTCATGCCGTTTCCACATGTAGTTTCGATAAATGCCTCTGGCGTATCGCCTCAATTGATGTACTTCTCCCCAGCTACAGTGCCATGGTCTGGGTCAGTACTGTCCCTGACTCTCGCTGTGTAACCCCACGTTATTCTATCTCATTCACATGACCTTTTGATGAGTCTTTGCGTAGCCTTTCAGATAACCTTTATCCACCTTTATATTCCTTTATTGTCTTATTGAATTCTGTGCTGACGGAGCCTCTGGCATACCGCCTCAAATAATGTATTAGTTCCCATTGACAAAGCTCCACCCACTACAGAACTAATACAGCTCATAGCTTTCGTCTTCAAGTGCTCGTAGCGTTCGTTCGGTCTTCATCCAAGCCCTGAGTTTGAGCAAATCCGACCAACTCCACAATCCACTGGCCAACTAACACAGTTTCTACCATGCAACTAGTTTCGTACCAGGACGGTGATCGATCCTGGTACTGGTTTACTCCTAGCTGGTCTTCCTGATATATACGCAGGACTCCTTCTCAGCTTGGGAGGCCATGCTGTGAGGGTGTCCTCTCCCTGTGCATCACAGCCCGATACCTTGGAACACCTTCCAGCCATTGTGATGCAGGAAACCATTGACGGGGATAGTCTATTTACCTATTGTGATATTACAGTACTGTTGGGAATCATACGTGAGAGATACAAGATAGAAAAGGTTTTGAATATTTCAGAGCTTGTCCTTAGACCATATATCGCTAGGATCATATCTCTAAATTATTGAGATGGATTTGGTAAAGGCGTATGTTCACAGCGATGAAGAATTGTCGAGTGATGATGATGATGCAGCAAATCCTCTAGAAAACTGCAAATCGCTTGCACTCCCTCCTACTCTAACTGTAAGTGGACTTGTTTCTATTGATTCCCATACTTGTCTTCACATTCTTCTCTTTCGTTGAGCTTTTGCCAGCGTTGCTATATTGTACTCAGGTAGCCCCGGACGTTGCGACGAAAAGCATTCTGAAACAGATAGCTATAGTCGATCCGAAGACAAAAGAGTTGAAGACCAATGCTACGTATGAGCAGTTATTTCAACCAGAGGTTGGTTGTTGCATCTGGCAGAAGGCCTGCTCTTAGCTTTTCTTTTCCCAATCGTTTCTCAATATATGTTCTTGAAAGTCAATTTTCCGTGCTTAATTGTGGTGTTAACTTTTTATTTACTGCCTATTACAATTTTTCACGGCACAGTATTATGTGAAATATAACCAGAACGAAGCAAGGCTCAGGACCGCAGGTGTCTGAGTTTGAGAACGAACGCGCTGCTACCCTTTCCGAGAGCTAACGTGTTCACCACCACACCATGCGGATCCTTCGTTTCGTCTTTATCTCAGCTAATTTTCTATCTACTTAGTTGTACTCTTTTTAGGTTGGTCCTACTAATCCGTTTAAAAGCGACAATCAGAAAGCTCAGAAGAATGTGCTTACAGGGTGAGACATTTATTGTTCACTAAAAAATGAGCCTTATCTATATCGTTGGTTTTTACACTTTCTGTTTTAGTTTTGTTGAGCCCGCTCATATCAATGATTTCCATTTTACTCGAGAGCTTCGAAGTTTCGATACCCTTGGATATGCACGAAATCCTACTGCTGATAAAAGTCAGTTTAACGTTTTTACTTTGAAAGCTTTGCTATTTCTGTCGTAATCTGTGGTTATTGGCATATTCTGAAGGATATAATTTCGTGTTCTACTAGTCGGAAACAACTTGGTATTCCAGGTTTAGATAAATCTCGACTCATAGTGAACTCTATCAAGTGTAGTAAATACCTCAAACGACCGACCTTCTATAAACTTCGGCATAAATAGTTGATATATTTATATGTTCTTACGAACTGATCTTTTTGAGCGATGCGAAGTTGGTATAAGTTTTCGTTGTTGTTATCGTTGGCCAATGGCTGACGTCTCGCCGATTTCGCTTTCTTCAGAGCCTGGCCGTATTTTATATAATGATAGTCTTATAATTTAAATTTGGTACTTTAAGCAACAGCTGAGAAATTACGTCGTCTGGTCTATGTAATAGATGCAACTATAATCAGCAAATTCTTACAGATACAATAGGATGCAAATTTTGTTATCTTCCTAAGTTGAGTTTTCGGGCGCTCGCTCACAAATTTTTATTGTTTTTGTCGAGTTTCGTATATCAAAGATCAAAGCGGTAGGATAGATGAGATTTCATCTATCATAGTACGATGGCGCCCCCCGGATGTTTTTGGTAGATATGCGTTCAAATTTCGAATCTTACGATCTCTAGAGTTTCTAAAGTAATAGCGGTAGTCTATCATTTCAGGAAAACCATGTATACCTTTATAGTGATGGCGCAGTGTTTTGAAGTTTGTCTTGCGGTCAAGTCTTGAAAGTACTCTAGTTGTGCGAGAAGACGACATTTATCGAAAATGAGCGTCTTAGGGAATGAGTTTATACGTTGCCTTCCATTCTTTCTTCATTTTCAAGGCCACGAATTTATTGGAGACAAGGAGGCGGCTGTTAAAAGTCAAGGTGAATCATTGTTTGATTCAAAAAAAACGGGAGGCGAGAAACGGAAAAGATTGGCTAACTTCGATGCTTCAGATATCGAAGGATATACAGGTATTGTGTTTCCGATGTACTTCCTTGTACAAAAATGCTGTGTAAGCGCGAGATTAGCCCACCAGTTTCAGGACCATGGGCTAAATATAGCGATGAGAAAACCATTGCAAAGCCGGATCCAGAACTGCAGAAAGAAATGGATGAAATCACTAGGAAGGTTTGGGCCATTGATACTGTAGCTTTTTTGCCGAAAATATTTGTCAATATTTAGCGGCAGGCCAACAGTCGACGATTCAAAAGAAAACAGCAACAGCAGAATGAAATCGCTGAGGAAACCTCTGTTTTGCACCGTATGTTTCCATGTTTTGTTATGCTTATTTAAGCGAAAAGTAGCGCGAACTTTTTCCTACTTTCAGTGAAGGAAGCTCAAGATTATCAGGGTCGTTCTTTCCTCGTACCACCGGCTTTCACTGGTGTGAATTTACGGGCGGATGCAGCTCCAGAAAAGTAAACATTCTCTCCCGTTACCTTTATACCCTGTATTTTCAAATTTTGGTTTAGGTGTTTCATTCCGAAGAAACAAATCCATGTATACAAGGGGCACACCAAAGGTGTAAACTGCATTCAGTGGTTCCCGAAAAGTGCGCATCTTTTCCTTTCCTGCTCTATGGATACTAAAGTACGTCATTCTTGTGGAAATTTGTTTAGTACTTTGCAGATTTTCCAGAGTATAAGTACTGTTCCAGGTTAAACTATGGGAAGTTTATGGAAAACATCAGGTTGTTCGTACTTATTCTGGTCACAAGCTTCCCGTACGTGAGGTTGCTTTCAACAATGAGGGAACAGAGTTCTTATCTGCTAGTTTTGACAGATATGTCAAATTGTGGGATACCGAAACAGGACAAGTTTGTTTTAACCCTATGACCTCTATCATAAAATATCTGCTTTTGCCTGAAATTTCTTGTAACTAAAATACGACGTCGATAATTACAACACAGTTACCTGACACGTGATGCATTTAATGCATTATCTTGTTCTGTGTACTTCTATTCATTTGAGGTGTTGTTCTTCAAGATGGTTTGAAGCCGTGGATGAAGTCGCTGTGATTCCTTTTTCAGGTTAAGCAGCGGTTTCACACGGGTCATATTCCGTTCTGTGTGAAGTTCCATCCGGATGATGACAAAAACCACATGTTTCTTGCTGGTATGCAGAACAAGAAAATTGTCCAATGGGATTCGCGTAGTGGTGAGATTGTTCAGGTTTGTTTTAGTTTTTCTCTGGTAGATTGGTTTTCTTGGTGAAAGTGGATGGTTTCTTTCTAGATTTTTTTCTTCTTTCTTCTTCGTTGAAACCATAGTATTCCTTTTTTTCACCGTGTTCTGGTTAGCATAACATGTCTGTTAAATAGCCTGATTTTTTTTAAAAGACTATGTACTTGTATTTGGCTGGTCTAAACTATTTTCTCAAGGAACCTATATTGCTTATAGGAATACGACCGACACTTAGGGCCAGTAAACTCAATTATATTCTTCGATAAAAATCGGAGATTTGCCTCAACATCGGATGATAAGTCTATTCGAATATGGGAATGGGAGATTCCTGTAGATACAAAACTAATACAAAATGTCGGCCTGCACTCTATTCCGACAATGAACAAGAGTCCTAACGGTATAGCTTCTTCCTTTGTAGTTTTTTTTCAGTTAGCTAGTTTAGAGATATTGTATTGATTATAAGTATTTCTCAGAAAAGTGGGTGGTCGGTCAGTCGATGGACAATCGCATTGTGTTATTCCAATTGATAGACGAGAAACTTCGATTTGCTAAGAAAAAAGCATTCAGAGGACATAACTCCGCAGGATATGCTTGCGTGACGGACTTTAGTCCGGATATGAGGTTCTTGAAAGTTCGAGAGCATTCGAGCAGCCTTTTTTCCTAGTTTTGAAACCGTCCTTTTCTTTTCTGTCTCATTCCATTTTTGAAATTTTTTTTTAGTTATTTAATCAGTGGAGATGCTGACGGAAAGTTATTCATTTGGGACTGGAGAACGCATAAAATAGTGGCCAGATGGAAGGCACACGACAACACCTGTATCTCGGCTCGATGGCATCCGAAAGAGAAAAGCAAAATCCTAACTGCTGGATGGGATAGTGTTATTAAGATGTGGGCATAGATATAACCCATTATGGTTCCCTGGAGTCCTGAGGTCAGCTTGGCCAAAGTCTGCCCCGGATCTTCAACACCACAGGCAGTTGCAGCCCTTGGGGATTAGAGGGAGATTTTCCACCGTGCGACTTTGATACCAGGACGGTGGTGGATCCTCGTATTGTACTGTATTTTATTGTGTTGTATTTATACTTATCGTTTATTAAGTATACAGTTTGCCTCCCAGAATTTTGTGTTTATTTGTCAGCTGTGGCATCCACCTTTTTGTTATTGTAAATAACCTCCATATTTGATTTCAAATCATATGCATGCTGATTTCACATTGGAACCTCTGTTATTCTTTAACACTCATACAAGTTGTGTTAGCATCTTGCTGTTATTGTTGTTTTGTCCGTATCTTGTAGTTGCACCCATGCAAAGGATCATTTCTTATTCTGTTGTTCTCAAGGAATATCATCGTGGCATGCGATAGTGTATATTTCAACATCATTAGCAACGGAAAGACTTCATTCCCTTATGATCTCGTTAAATGATGGTTCTTGCTGTTGTTATTAGACTAAGATGGTCGCTTTTCCATCCGTTCTGAAGCTTCACTATCTTCGCAAGATTTCGACTTTCAATGTTGTTGGACTCCGATATCGTTCTACTCTGAGGGGGCGTTTTCAAAACTGGAAGAAACCGTGAGCAGTTTTATTTTGTGTGTGATTACACTTCTGCTAATGGAGCAAGAATTTGTGTGAATTATTTTCATTTAGGGTATATTCAGCGCCTTATGTTAATCCTCTCGAAGTGGGACCTGATTTCTCAATTGTAGGTTCGTTAACTACTTTATGCATTGGTTTATTCACATGGCTCAAAACGTTGCTATTTGAACGGAGAACACTGTGAGGCTACACAGCACCTTCGCGTAGAAGTTTCATCGTTCACTAGTGTTGTGGTGAAGCAGCTCTCCGGTATCGTACCTGAAGATTCATTTTTGAAATTATGATGTAATGAGTATTTTGTATTCATTTTAAGCAACCTTCTCAGTTAAGCTGCTTTTTGCGCGTATTTCTTTGCTTGAATTTTATCTGGACGTTTTTGGGTGGACGGTCCGTTCAAGTTACGTCTAAACTCCAGTTGAAGCATAAGCTGGATCAACTTCGATTAGCGGTAAGACTCCACTGGTTGTCAGATGAAATTACTCTATGCAATTCTTTTTAGAAGAAAATCGTCCAATTACTTAGTGACGTCAAGGAAATGGAAGTCTTGCATAAGAATGCGCAGAGGCAGCGATTAATGAATGAAGAGCATATGGAATCAATTCGGCCAAAATCCAAAGGAATGAAATCTATAGTCTAACTGTGGAGTATTTTCTGTATCTGTATGGAGTATTTTCGTAAAATGATAAAAATCATGAGGGCAGCTGAACGAGGACATGGGATGCATTCATTGGTTGTCAAACTTGTGATAAATTCATTCTCATCAGAAATTTTGAGGCAATGAAGAGTGACTCTAAACTTCCAGCCAAACTGCTTTATGTGTATATTTGGTTGATGAAAAACTTCATCCCGTTTCCTTTACCAAAATTCAGGGAAAAAGTATTTATTCCAATAATTTTCAATAATTGCTTGATCTCTTGCCCCTAGAAGTGCCCGCCTCGCGATATCTGGGCAAAAGCCGACTCAGATGATATCTGCATGCTTCGTGAGAAGTGAAATCTATGTTATTTAGGCTGTTACTACGAAGTCCTTAAAAGACAATAGCTGAAAAGTACTAGGTGGAGAATTTAATCAAGCCATGTGATGAAAAGTTTTACCGAGCCACCTGTGGTGTAGTATTGTTTTGATGAGACGCAACACTTTTCACCATTTTTTGCATATGATTCATAGTTTGTTCAGTTGTAAGTAGTGTGTGCCCGAATCAATTAAACTTGGTTTATTGTCAGTTGTTTATTATAATTCCTGATCCCACAGATGCCTTAACTTTTTCTAGTGTAAACTGACTTTTGATTTAGTTAAGATAATTTAATTTAAGTTAAGATTAAGTTTCATCTTGCTTAGACCACGATTTCGTTCTCTTAATATTTCTATGCACGACACATTTCTCATCGCTGATGGTCACCGCTTTCAGCAGTGGAACTGCTACACCTGAGAAAAGAATTGCAAACAGAAATTCTCTCTATCAAGATTTTCTCGGACAACCTATCCCGCGTCCATAAAACACTCCTGCTAGTTGTGCAGCAGTGCAGCTCGAAGCATCAAAGTGACAAAAAGAGTACGAAATTTTGCATCAATCCAATATCTTGACGTGCAGCCACATTTCTTCAAAATTCCAGTTTTGAACGATCTTTTATGTTTGTGGGAGCGAATTTAGCTGAACAGTTGAAGCAATGACACTGTGACACGGTGAGCACAAACGATTTTAATTGTACTGCCAGAACTCTTCGTAATTAACATCTCTGCCAAAAGGATGAACAAGCTATTCTCAAGCCAATCAAACACTGTCTTCGAATGGTATCCTGGAATGAGGAGCGGTAGAAGTTAGAAATCCTGGTTCTACAGATCGAATTTCTATATCAACCCATAATGCCACGCTAACATATTTCGTGGCTGGCCTAATTGAATGCAAGCAATTTTTCAAGAAGTAATTTTCTGATAATTAGGATGCTTTGCAGGTGTGAACATAAGGGAATTATGGAGGTGACTGCTCTACCGGTCTATGGACGTGAATGATACGTACAATACTACACTATCTAATGTGTTACTGTGGTCTATTATTCAAGAACATTACTGCCAGTACATGGAAGTACTTTCCACCCCACATCTAGTCTATTTCGTTGTTTTTTATATTTTCACGTTTTTTTTTTTGCGATGACTGTCATTCAATCACCTTCGAACGATGCTTAATGAAGTCGAATGCATGGCGCATCCCTCAAAGATCGATCAACGCCGGGAGCTGAGATTGAACCTTTGCTTTCTTATCGACCAATGGACTTTTTGAAAAAGAGGTCTTTTATGAATTATTAAGTGTAGGGAGTGGTTTTTCTAGCATCACTCCTCTTATTTCGATCTGCTTTCGATTAGCTATCGAAAGGATATAAGTAGTGCAGAAGAAAAAACTTTGGAACCTACTAAATTGAATATGGGCACTATAGTGTCCATGTGGGACGTTATGGGTTAAAAAAGGTAAGGAAAAGAGTACTTTCGACATCGGAATGAATAACTGAATAGATGTTAACATATTGGGCACACATTAAAGGTCATGCAGAGGTTGAAGATTCACAATCGACTTATCCAACGCACTGAATCCACGGTTCTAAAATAAGCATATGGATTGCTATAGGTTTTCATGTAGGTTTGTCAACTCCATTAAAATTCTCTGCAAGATTTTAGGCATAGGACCATGTTCATAGCGTTATTCAATTTCATGCATACAGGCAGCGTTTATGGAAGCCAAACTTATGCTTTGTAAACTATCGGAGTCGCCTTAGTTATTAAATGGTGATATCAGTGTCCCTGCCAGAGTGTAAGCATCCACATCACAGTTTGATGTTTACGGAAACTTTCTCGTCATGATGAATGGTGTGGTTGGTAAACGACTGATGGACACTGGGCTCACTATTTCAAATTTTGTTTTAGGTAATCGATAAAATTTCACAGAGTATCGCTTCTCACTGAAGAACGGTATCTAAAAATCCTGTTTATCTGAAGAATCTGTAAGTTTCATAAAGAGTTGTGCACATTTTGACTTCTAACCTGATGAACCACGGATCTCCCTCACATGAGGGATCTCGAGCCGGATAGTCGCGAGGCTACTTGGCATGTCCCCAGGTGGTAAGATTCTATTTCTCGCTGAAAGGAGAAAAAGCCGCTAAATTCAAAAGCCGAAGTCCCAGAACCACCACAAACTGAGACTTATTCAACTCATTAATAAGCTGTTGGGAAGATGCCGTTGTCGACAACATCGACGAGAAATACGATCGCCTGGCTCACTGAACATCTTTACGTTAGCGCTATGAAAGCTGAGAGTTGGAAAGTCACCAAGAGACGTCTGCCTCAAGAAACTCTCGAGCTAATACGCCAGCATGGAATCGCACGAGCTGCAGGCGACCGCGAACTAACGTCCGAGCTTACGAAACAATGCAGACAGGCAATAAAAGAAGATCTTAAAGAGAGAAGAGCAGCAGTAATGATCGAAACTGCAGAGGCCGCGAAAAGCATTCACAAAGCCCACCGAAGCTTCGCCAATTACAAGACCAAGATGATTGCACTCCGACGCCCAGACGGAACAATAACAGCGTCCAAAAAGGCAATGGAGAAAATCATCCACGATTACTACTCAGATCTCTTCGATAGCCACGTCCACCTCCCATCATATGAAATAAAAGAGGATGGACATGTTGTACCACCGGTTCTCCTTTCCGAAATCCGACATGCCATTTTGTCGGTGAAAAATCGAACGGCACCAGTTCCGGACAGGATAAGACCAGAACATCTGAAGAACCTTCCGCCAGTTCTCGTAAACACACTGGCTCGGCTGTTCACACGCTACCTGTCTGAATGCAAGGTCCCTACTCAGTTGTAGACCAGCAAGACCGTGTTGTTGTTCAAGAAGGGCGACCTACACAATGTAGGCAACTATCGCCCAATCTGCTTGTTGTATGTCGTCTACAAACTTTTCAGTCGAGTCATCTTAAACAAGATTGACAAAACACTGGACGAAGGACAACCATAGGAGCAAGCAGGGTTTCGAAAAGGATTTAGTACGATGGACCACATCTACACTATAACAAGGCTCATTGAAGTATCCCGAGAGTACAAAGGATCTCTCGGTCTCACTTTCATCGATTTACAAAAGGCCTTTGATTCAATTGAGATAGAAGCAGTCATGGAAGCCCTTGGTAGTTAAGGAGTCCCTACTCAGTACACAAAGATTCTTCGTGAGCTGTACAATAATTTCACAACCAAGATTTCACCATTCTACAACGATATTAACGTTGACGTCAAAAGAGGAGTTAGGCAAGGCGATACAATCTCGCCAAAATTATTTACCGCCACCCTCCAGAACGTCATGCGAACTTTGGAATGGGATAATATGGGAGTGAAAATCGATGGAGAAGTTCTACAGCGACGCATCTATTGTCTTCGGTGCCTCGGTGCCGGAATTAGCGAACTCGTGTGCTATTCTCCATTAACACAAAATCGACAGTAGGCTGTATTTCTAGATAACTAGAGGACTTGAGAGGTTGCGAACGCTAAGTATCCGTAGTGGGGACTTTTTCGAATAATTTTAGGAGTATATAAGGTAAAAATTGCAGCTCACTATATGTTCTACTATTTCTCCGAGATTGTACCTGCTAGAATATCAAACAGAATTGAACATGGACAGATCTCCAGTCGAAAGTAACAATGAAAAAGCTGGAAATGTGTTCGCTTTTAGTCCGCGATCAACATCCTATCCGCTACCTGGGGACGCGCCACGTATCCTTGAGACTAACCGGCTCAAGATCCCTCATATGAGGGAGATACGTGGTATATCCAACGTAAGTGGTATAAATATGATTTCAAGAAATCCAAATTGTGCAGTAAATGTGGAATGTGTGGTTAAACTTATGGGATTATAATGTGTATACCGGTAGCGATCTCTTCATAGCTGCAGATGTAGCTCAGTCTTTGTGATAAGGCAGATGTACGGTTTTCTAGATGAAGGGCCATCTCCGCACCAGTAATTAGCATGCAATTCTTTTCTTCGTGGAGAGCGTATTTTAGACGAGGACCGATTTGTTGTAGCCTGTAGGAAGAACGAGAAATGACATCCCATGGAAGTCATTAATCTAAGACTGTAGATGGAAAAATAGACGGTACGACATAACTGGAGCAGGATAATAGTGTTAAAATGCAAAGGTAAAAGAATTATAATGTGCAGTGTCTCTAGAACGCAGGAGGCATTGCCCATGTCTGGAATTAAAGGGCATCATCGGGCGACCTTACTTTATTCGGTCGATGCTCGCTCCAATGTATTCTACACGATACTACAATGATCAGCCACATCCTGATGAGGACCAGCTGTGGACCATCGACTCGGATCAAAAGAAGGCGCTGCAGTGTTAGCCGGATAAATGTTTAGACCAACCTAGTTTTAGCTCAATCATTTAGAAAAAGCACAACTTTTTATTTCTCGTCTATCATCTTCTCATGACAGTTTAATATGCGAAATGCAACCACAATAATGCTGACATATTTGCAATACTCAGAGCCGTTCTTTGAGAGCTTTTAATGAGCTCAGTGCTTCTTCACTTTAATTTTGAGGTCAATGAGCCAATACGAGGTTGGCAGAGAAGTTTTTTTAAGTTTTTTTTTTGAAATACGACCCACCTGTAGACTATCGGTTCGGATCAATCCGGCTTTGAAGAAGATGAGGACGTGAAGACTTTGGCCGAATAAAGCTTATTACTAAACTAACCTAACTATTACTAACCTCGTATTTCCTTGTTAATCCAAGAAACTATGATGTACAAACTTAATTATGACTATTAAACCTATAACCAAGGAAATCCCCTCTTGCACTCAAGCGCAGTGAAGATCTATAGTAGTCAGAAGAGCGAAAATTTGCAGATTGATTTCGGGATGAACTGGAAACCGGCTTACGCTGCTTTGGAGAAAGGGCCTTCAGCACGATTGAATTCAGTGTTTCTTTCAAGAGAGCGGTATCACTCTGCCAAGAAAACCGAGGTGGTACATAGAATGTTACAAGGTAATAAAAAGTTGTTACGATTTCAAATGCACTACAGAACGTTCTAAGTGGGTTTGCACTAGGTATAGTTCTTTTGGGAAATACTCTTGTTCAGAGTATTTCTATACCAATCGTAAAAAAGTGTACACTTTTGGTTGGAAGAGTTATCACATCCAGGCAATGATTTTTAGATTTGCATATTTGCAAGAATTGAATCTTCTCTGTGAAAATGCTTACTTTTAAGAAATAAGTGTGTCTTGTATTTAAAAATGTTAATCCTATCAAGTAAATTTGAATAGTCTACATGATGAAGTGCAAGGTCTAAGTTGTAGAGGAGATGTTCTCGAGCACAACATTAGAAGTCATCGAAAGCTTTTTCGTGCGAGTAGGCTGACTGACTGGAAGAAGAAATTCTGGATTTAACTGTATGGCCACGACTGAATTAAAGGTCAAAAATAATGCTTTGGGCCTTGTTGCTCATGCATTTAATCGCTTGTTACCAACGATGTGATATATCCCTTTCCTTTTACTGTATCATCGTGACTGAGCGAAGGGTATTTCTAGGTGTCCAGTTGTAATCTACAGCGGAGGTCCTGTCCTCAGCCCCTCAGTGGGATTACGCCTAGGCTAAGAACGACCTAGATATTTCTATCGGGAAGAGACTTAAGAGTGATCGTATATCATGGCAGAATCCAGCTACCTTTGGTTACAATCTTATCAAAAGTGTAGAAGGGTTTATAACAACCAAATGATCTCCGTGTCTTTTGAGTGAACCCAGCCCTCATTGAAATGAATAAGAAAATGCGCTAAGGAATGGTCCGATGTAGATGCAAAAGAATATGAAGCGACAATGCTAAATTACTAGAATTAGAAGTTGAACGTTTGACTTCTACATGTTAACTTCTAGCATCGAGAATCGAAAAATATGCTAACCCCGCAGAAATGAAACTACTCACCCAATCGAGCGCACGCTTGTTGAACCCACCAAACCCTTGTCCTGCCTGAAAATGTGATTTTATCCGCTGCTGAAGTTTCCTTTGTAGAAATGTGAGAAAAAATTTTCGTATTCGAGAGTAAACAATGGTTATTTTTGTAATAATTATTCTTCTGAAGAATTCCGCACAAGTTCATGAATTTAGCACTGAAGAGAAATTGCATCAGTCCCAATCATTTGTGTATTATTTTGAAAGCTAAATAATTTTCGATGCCGTAAAATAATATTGAACTTTCCACACGTGCATCGACTCCTTTTCAATGGATTTACGTTAGTATTTTTAAGTGCTGCGGCGGTTGTGTTAGGCTCCTAAAGGCCTAAGCCAATCGTAAGTCGAACGCAACGGACGCCTAGTGAAAAGGGAAACAGCCTACGTCTTATCAATCGCTACATCTCACGTTAACTTAGATCACCTGTAAATAACGGGAGTTGTCCGGTGTACTAATAGAGGTTTTTTTTGGAATTATAACATCATACATTCATTCGATATGAAAATGGAAGTGTTTTCTAGACAAATTGAACCGAAAACGTGATGTTCCTTGCAATAAGTCGAAGAGAAACAATTTTACTTGCTTTGGCTACCTTAGGGATGCTATTTTAGCTATGAATGCGTATTGATGCGTTATGACTCTCTATCAAAAAAAAAAAAAAAGTGAAGAGGAATAACGTACACCAGAATCGAATGCTCTTTTGTCGAAGGCGCTGAAGCCATGGCCGGCCTGAAATGAAGAAAGTTATGGGACGACTTAAACGATCTCTTTATAGATTGTATCATGCCGCCCAACTACTGCATTAGAAGTGTTTTTAAATCTTCTTTCATCAATTGCTCAAAAAGGACAGCTTCAGAGCTTGAAAATGGTTGTTTGGATGGCTAGAGATTCTTCCGGGCAAGATGAAACTAATGCTATTAATCCATTTCATGTCAAGTATTGTGCTATCCAACTACTGCATTAGGGCTGTTTTCAAGCAGATATTTCGTGCCAAGGCGACTTAGCGACTTTGGTTGCTTCGAACCTTTACGAGTTGAAGGTGGAAGTGGAAAAATGCCATTGTTCAGAATGTTTTGACTTGTATTTTGCCGTGTCATAGCGAGTACGCTGTGAAATGCAACCATAGGAATGCTCAGAACCTCAGTTGGGCTTCGAAACGGCGATTTACCAGGGGTAGCCGTCAATCTATCACATCAGCTAAGGCCTCTGTTTTGTGTTTCTCTTAGCCATGTTTCTACTCTATCAGAGCTATCAACAATCACCCGTCACCGGTCCCCTGCTTTGCTGTTGTTCATGTTCAAGAATTAAAGGAATAACAATCTCAGGAAGTAACGACTGATAGTGGGACATTTAACTATTCATCTCAATTTTGTGATTCTGGAATCTGCTACTGAATAAAATGAATATGATGCAAGTTGCGTCAGACTTCACAAGCTGAAATGTAGGTCTAACTTTTCTGGAACCTGGAATCAAAATTGGAAAGATGGGCTACTACAGAGATATAGCCAGGGAAGTGAATTACAGTCTAAAGAATGGGAGGAATAGAAACATAAACATACAAGTGTGTCGAATGCTCGCTTGTCAATCCCGGATGTAGAGCCACCCTGAAAAAATTTGTTGTTTGTTAACTATATTGTTTCCATAAAAATATTTGTGAATCATGATTGTGGGATTTTGTTTATGAGGCAATTGCTAGACAGTTCTCGGTCTCCAGTGGATGAAAAGCTGGCGCCAGGGATTTACCTCTTTTTAAATGGTCCAGTATGACTTTGTTTTGTGCGTGCTTACAAGATTACTGAACTCTCTTAAATATTAGAAGAGTAAATGATGCTACTAAGCCTCTTCTTTTCTATCCAGAAAGTTTCAGTTCGAGCTGGAAACAATTATATAGAAAAAGAGATGATCAAGCTATAGAATGTGGAAAATTCGGTCGGCAGCTATCTATATGGAAAATGATGTCCATAGAAGGCGAATTCCTTTCTGATTGGTCGATGGGACGGTTTTCTCTCAACATCTTAGCGGTGTAGTTCTGATTCAGAAAGAAAAGATGTTGGATGACCTTTTGAAGAACAACAGGAAGTGAATTGCTGCGAAAATTTATGTGAGAAATAGAGGCTGAGGAAGACAACTAATGTACATTTCCCACTTCTTTAACTCCATGGTTTATCACACTCGAATGTATACCTCGTACAGTGTAACGGTTAAGAGATAACGAATGCTTAGAGTGATCAGCGTCATCCTAACGGCAGCCGATGAACAATAATCGTCAGCTATCGAATTTCATGGGATGTCATGCGCATGACCAACAGCATAGAGTATAACCTAGGCTGCCAAGCTTTTCTACCAGGATTCTCAGACTTCAACACGAAGATTGCAAAATGTGATGCGTTTTGCGTTTTTCACGTAAGTAGGATCTTTCAGAGAACTTTGCAGTGCCAAGTTAACAAGGAAAAATTTTAATGGCATTCACTCTGATCACTCGATTGTGAGCCAGTGAACAGGATCTGTAGGAAAGATGATGGCAAAGAAAAAGATGTGTTTCATGTTGATTAGTAATAAGTTAAGCAGGTAAAAATATGAGGTCAGCAAGTCGTCATTTTCTAAGATAAAGTTGAAATTGAACTAAATTCAATATAAATTTCCTTTACATCTACGCTCTGCACTAGCTGGTAATAACACCGACTTCCGCACGATAGATTGTCCAGAAAGAAAACAAGTTGTTATCACTGGACGAGTACCGTCAAAAAAACTGTCCTGTATAAAACAGTATCGTTGGGTGAGGTTGCTTTGTTCGAGCGGTGCTCCACTGAAGAAGACCCGACTCGATGCGAGCAGGAAGACACCACATCGAAAACGTGAGCGACTGCGGACCATGGACTCGCATCGTCGGCTCTGATGAAGACGAAGACATCGATAGGTTAGCCGGATAAAACTTACATAACAACTTTTCGTAAGTTGAGTAATTTAAGCACAAAATTTGAACTTTATGAGAGGGATTTCTTATTTTTCTAATACTGCTCTAAAGTTGTTTAGTGTTAGCCAGTACTTTATCATCTTGTCCGGAATTTAAGTTGATATTCGTCTTATCACCAATTCGTGTCGAATATGAAAGTGACGTCCGGTTTCCATATATGTGCTATGGCAGTCACTGTGCAAATTCAACGAGGGTAATCACTTCACAGAGATATTACCATGAAAGTCCGCCTCGACGGTATCTACCGCTTCTTATGGATCTCGATTTCTCATGAGTGATGTGGCTTATATCTCTTTTGTTAGACAACTCTTTACACATACAAATATATAACTTAAAAAAAGAACTAAATAGTTAAAGGAGGTGGAAACCCACGAATGAGTCGACAGATCGCTTTGGGCGAGACGGCACACTGCTGACCAATGCCTAAACGAAAATCAGCAGTAGCAATAAGCTAAGGCCTACCTTTACTTTTGTAAAAATAGTGTTCTGTCAGGTTTTTCACTATTTATTTTTCCCAGTACATCTCAAAGATATGTTAACGTTCAACCCTATTTTTATCGTTACTGTCTACTACGCGCAATATTATGTTTTGTGAAGTGTCAGATGTATTTCACCCCGTTCGTTGCTTTTAGATACCATTTTTTTTTTACTTATGAGTATCTCCGTTGTCACGTTAGAGATCCGGTCTTGCTATTCATCGTACCTACTTTATTTTGAAAGTTGCTAATAAAGTTTTCAATTGAAAATTGCTTAAAAATTACTAGTTTTACTTAAATTTGGTTAATTCCCTTCACCTAAAATGTTGTTCTGTCAATCATCTTTCTTCACCATAAATCAAGGTGTTATTCATGGAGCCAACTTTACAAGCTTTCTGATTTTTTGAGAAATTTAACACAATGGAATACCTACATCTCTAAAAACCGAGGAGAGTGCTTTTTAAGAAGAAGTGGTCTGGAAAGATAGGTGGCGGTGATTGACCTTCCACACAATACCCTACGTTTTCAACTAATCCGCAATTGCCTCCATTATCGTTTGTGCAGCTCAGAAAACTATGTGGTCTGTACTAACGTGAGAAATCGGGTTTCATGAGTTCAGATACAATATACTTGATCTCACGTAGTGCATGCGGTGAAGGTTACACTAGGTAGACAGGTAGACCATTTTGTGCCCACATAAAAAAAAATATCTAGACGGAGGAGCTAAAATTCGACAAAGTACTCTTCTGGATGCACATAGGGCGCAAAAGCACACACAATGGTGATGATATCGAAGTGAATGTCCGTCCGGATCACAGCGCAGAAATCAAAAACGCTCCCCCCGCCCCCTTATTTCCCTTATTTCACATGTTTTTATGAACCGAGTGGGTCGTAACAAGTTGTTATTTATTTATGTGTTGGATCTTCATTAGTATTATAGATATATCACCGAATTACATGAATAACAATGCTAACTTTTTATTTGCCGTCTATTGTTGTTTTTCACGGCAAGGTTTGATGTTAAATGCAACCATTATGACGTTAAGATATTTACAAAATTTAGACCAGATCTAACTCGCGATTCTTTTCGATGGCCCACATGTTAAGCACGGCACCACTGACACCGTTGCTTTGCCTTTTTGCTCTTAGGAATTTTTAACCGTCAGTATTCACCCATCAACGGCAATGATCTGAGTATCACAGGTCGGCATAGAACTCAATTTAGTTTTAAGTTATTCAGTTAAGTCAATCATTCAGTCATCAGTCATTCCTGTTTATGGGTGATTGCTGATGGCACTGTTAGGTGGAATACTAGCTGAGAAAAAGACAAAGCACTGCCCTCAGTGGCGCAGTGGCAAACACGTAAGTCCCCGAAAAGAGAATCGGGTTAGATCTGGTCCAAGTTTTGTAAATATCCCGAAAATCGCGAAAACGAGCCATCGAGTCCAACTTCAGCAAACGTCTCAACCTCATAATGGTTGAGTGAATAGCGTTACATAAAATACGCCCAGGTTTCTGAAGAAAGCGAAGTCGCCGGAACGTCAGCCATCGAACCATAGTAAGAACAGGAACAGCTGGTATTAACCCTGCGTCAATTCAACGAGAGCAGTTCGTAAGATTTGCATATAATAAGCAAACATTTTTTATGAACGGAAGGCAAAATAATTGCTAACCCTTCTTAAGCAGGTGCACAAATCAGTGGTTAGAGGTGCCCCTGGTACTCACTTGGTCATTGGTTCGACTTCTAGCCTTAGACTAACAAATCCGTTCCTATACCCGATGTCGCTAAATTGGTGTCAGACTTGTATGGCAAGACGTGAACACTGAATTAATACATTGGTAGTCATCGCAAGTCATTTTATAGGACAAATATGCATTCAAACTCTTTCAGCGATGCTTAATGAAGCTGAACGCCTAGCGCATCCGTCATGATTAATTAATCCAACCCCAAACGCTTTATCTTTTCATTTCCTAAAAAGTGTTTTCTCATTCGGTAATTAATCTGCTCAGCGTTTTTAGAATTCGCAAATTTTGAACTAATATTCCCACACAACTATATAATTCACCTAAACATTGTTAAAGAGGTGTGGCATAGTGTGTGAAAGCGGCGAGAACTACTACTTCCTGAGAACATCTCGTAAATCTTCGTAAATGTCATGGATGGAGAATTCGCATTAAAATGTATATGGGTGCGATCTTTTGAGAACATTCTCTTAGCCTCGACAAAAGCAGTTGTGATGAAAACATTGATATTAATATCATTATAGAGCTTGAGGCTCAAGAAATGCCTATCTCTGACCACCATGTTTGTTTTTGAAGCCTGGATTGCTTTATGAACATTAGGAAGTCAATGAGAATTCCCTGATTCTCCATTTCTGACACATTCAAAGACTAGATGAAATTTCATTTATCTGAAGTTCATAAATCTCCTAACGGTTTAGTGCCTCATAGACTTAAATAATTCGTTTCGCGCCTCATTATTCCAATCAACCGTTTCCGGTATTGCAGGATGGAAATTCACCAGTTTTGTAATTGGAACATTCCCAAGAAATTTTAGAGATTTAGAAAAAAGTAAACACGTGTAGGTGTCATAAATTGTGTTGTAATGGATATAGCAAAGATGTAGTGATACCACCCAACGGTTTGCCGCCTTATCGTGGGAGGGAGGGTGTTCCTGGGTGTAGGGTTGCAGTCTGCAGCGAATGGACTCATCCTACTGACAGGGTCTAATAACCTGAGAAGTAGTCTAGCGTTTCCATTAGGTAGCCCAGCTAAGAGCAAACTAATACAAGGATCCGTCACTGTCCTGCTGCCAAAGTGGTCGTATGGTGGCAAATCTCTCTCTGATTCACAAAGGTAGTGACTGCACGTGGTGGTTACAACTTGGGACAGGTCTAGACCAAGCTGACCTCGCGACTCCAGAGAAACACAATGGCTAAACCAGCAAAATTCCGAAAAATGGAGAATATGTTGGAGCCTGCACGACCAGTTAGGATGGGCCGTCCAAGTTCAAGTAAGTAAGCATTCAAGAACAAAAGATAAAAGCCAATTTGGGAAGTGAGAAACATCTGAACAGAGGTGGTCGTGAAGAGAACGGCTTAACATATCATTTACGTCGCTTCGCCATTTCAAACAAAAGCGAGTTCTCTCGGGTTAGACGCATTTGAATTTCTTCGTTTTCTTTGAAGTGTAAATTCCCACGACTGTTCACAGTGCATGGAGACGATGAAATGCCGGTTGTATGGACAAATCTAACCACAACTTCGTCGGCCGTCATCTAACTGCCAGGTTTAAAATACCGGCATCCGTTCAACGATATTCATGAAAACCACCAAAAATCTTACAGCAGTAATCGAATTCGGAAATCCAAAGGTTATTGTAGATGAAGGATACGAGACAAGGAATTGAGTGCAGGATGCATTGCCGTATAGCACACGACTTGCGGTCGCCAAACGAGAAAAATAAAAAAAATGTATGTTAAGCAACTTCGTAAATACAATGTCGTCAAAAAGTTCTCTAACATCATACTGTTATGGAATTCCACTAATTCACTATCCTAGCCGCTGGTTTTTTTCTTTAATTCTTCTCAGGACAACGCGCGGGAAAAACGACAAAAAGGATGTCCTTCGACAACTGCAACGCGCCATCCCAATGGATAAGTCATTTTCACTGAGGCTTGGCATGATTTTAGTATTGACATGCCATTTCAACAACAAAACAGAAAATGAACGATTCGGTTTTCTACAGCGTCTTCGAGCAGTCGGCTGATTAATCGCAGGATTCCGTGACGTCATAGTAATTGATGTTCTTCTTTGAGGAATCGAATCGTGAGACGGAAAATGCACCACTAGCCCGGCTACCTATGTTTTCAGTGAAAACTACCCTTAGTAAGTGTTCAACACATTACCAAAGATAGAAGACGAACCTGAAAGGGAACCTAACTCTCTGTACGGAGGGTGATGACAAAGCAATGAAGCAAATGAAAGCAGCGCCCACTAATAAAGCTCCGTTGCCCACTATCGTTGACATATGTATATTCTATAGTGATGAGTCCCACTCGTGACATCACGGCTCTGAGGAAGGCGAAATCGCCGAAACGTCAGCCGTCGACTAACAACACCAACAGCAACAACAATAACGAAGACCTATACTAAACTTGCGTCAGCTGAAGAAGATCCGTTTATAAGATCATAAAAATAAATATAAAGAAGACAACTTTAGCGCTGGTTCAAAAGTCCACTAAAATAGTGAAAACTCTATTTTCACTCATGTTCAAAGTAGTAGACGATATATTAGGAAGTTTTTAAACATTGTTGGTCTACGATGAAAATGACTCGCACCAAAACAATTCAGTTTACATAATTGACTTTGATAGCAATGTAACCTGCATTGTCTGTTTAAAAAGGATTTTAATCTCAGTGACTCGTGTGAGTAAATGGAAATTAGGTTTCGTAGAAACTCCTAAAGCTGTTGCTCCGTGATGGATTGAACCTAACACTTCTATTTCGAAGAATATAAAGTGCTATTGTGTTTCATATGTACTCTATTATTGGTAAAAAATCTATTCTGCTGGGTTCTTGCTGAAGTTTCTAGGTGTGAAATTACGACGTATAGTAGAGTTTGATCAACAAGTATCTCAGTCTGAGATGAAGTTCGACACGTCCATTTGCCCTCGACTCCTTGTGGTGACATACAGACAAGGCCCAAGAAGGTGGTAAATCTCGTCTGATTCACAGCGGCCTGCGGCCGAGAAAGTGGATGAGAAACTACTAATATCTCGGCAATCCCTAGAATTTTAAGCAAGAGATTCTTGCTAAATCACAGAATAATGGAGATAGAGCTCTCGGCGTTGATCAATCCCTGAAGGATTTACCATGCATTCGACTCAATCAGGCATCATTAAAAGGAACTGAATGCATATCCCACCACTAGCCCGGCTACCTATGTTTTCAGTGAAAACTACCCTTAGTAAGTGTTCAACACATTACCAAAGATAGAAGACGAACCTGAAAGGGAACCTAACTCTCTGTACGGAGGGTGATGACAAAGCAATGAAGCAAATGAAAGCAGCGCCCACTAATAAAGCTCCGTTGCCCACTATCGTTGACATATGTATATTCTATAGTGATGAGTCCCACTCGTGACATCACGGCTCTGAGGAAGGCGAAATCGCCGAAACGTCAGCCGTCGACTAACAACACCAACAGCAACAACAATAACGAAGACCTATACTAAACTTGCGTCAGCTGAAGAAGATCCGTTTATAAGATCATAAAAATAAATATAAAGAAGACAACTTTAGCGCTGGTTCAAAAGTCCACTAAAATAGTGAAAACTCTATTTTCACTCATGTTCAAAGTAGTAGACGATATATTAGGAAGTTTTTAAACATTGTTGGTCTACGATGAAAATGACTCGCACCAAAACAATTCAGTTTACATAATTGACTTTGATAGCAATGTAACCTGCATTGTCTGTTTAAAAAGGATTTTAATCTCAGTGACTCGTGTGAGTAAATGGAAATTAGGTTTCGTAGAAACTCCTAAAGCTGTTGCTCCGTGATGGATTGAACCTAACACTTCTATTTCGAAGAATATAAAGTGCTATTGTGTTTCATATGTACTCTATTATTGGTAAAAAATCTATTCTGCTGGGTTCTTGCTGAAGTTTCTAGGTGTGAAATTACGACGTATAGTAGAGTTTGATCAACAAGTATCTCAGTCTGAGATGAAGTTCGACACGTCCATTTGCCCTCGACTCCTTGTGGTGACATACAGACAAGGCCCAAGAAGGTGGTAAATCTCGTCTGATTCACAGCGGCCTGCGGCCGAGAAAGTGGATGAGAAACTACTAATATCTCGGCAATCCCTAGAATTTTAAGCAAGAGATTCTTGCTAAATCACAGAATAATGGAGATAGAGCTCTCGGCGTTGATCAATCCCTGAAGGATTTACCATGCATTCGACTCAATCAGGCATCATTAAAAGGAACTGAATGCATATCCGGCTTTTACAATGACTCGCGGTGGCCTACCAATGTATAGAGCCAGTGCTGCTATCCTCCAAGACAAGTCTGGTAGCAATTTGCCAATCCCGGAAGGGTGGAAGATTTTGTGGGCCGTGGGCGAGGGGATCGACTCCATGTGTGTGTTGTAGGGCGCCTCCGACCACCGCGCCACAAGCGCCCTTATAGAATAACTATTCAAATAAAATTATGCAGGGATCCTTTGTGAATACCTGCCAGTTAGGTAGTTCAGTAATCAGACACAACCATGCTTCACTACCGTACGCGTTTTTAGGGATTATTTTTTCTGCGATTTGTGTTTTGATATTCAGAAACTACAAAGAAAATGGCTACAATCCGCGCTCTCCGATATACTTCACATGAGAGCGGAAGAAAGAAATTTTAATGGCTGTCTTTTCGCCATTCTCGTCAGACCTTCATAAATATGATCGGAGTCTGAGTGAAATTGAAGGAAGGCACTTCTGTTTTTAATTTCATTTTGGTTAGGTGGCAGTAATTGGCTACTATTCAAAAGCGAAAAAGTGCTTCTTTATTGTGAGAACAGCGATGAATATTTGTAATTAAGAGCGGCCTATGATTTATCCAAGCTCACGGAGCGTAATGCTGCGATGCGAATAGGTGGTTCACCTTGTAGGTTATCTTGTCCATGAACATAGCCAAGGTTTATTCGCTAATCAGCGTTACACCAAGTCGATTTCTCAATTGAAAGCCTAACCAGCAGCTAATCAAAGTCAGGATTTGTTGCCGTTTTGAAGAAAACACCCAGTCGTCTACGGGCAAATCGTTTCTAGTCTGCAACCGCCGGCCGTTGCTTGTATTGACGATCCGTGACCGTCGGCTCACATATGGGAACTTCACAAAAAATGCATTCGATATGAGTGGAGCACAAGTGCAGTAGAAAACGCAATAATAGTGAAAAGAAGGTATTGTGTTATCTCGGCATTAATGGTTTTGCCGTGCACGTAATATTGTAACGCTAGCTAATACGTTGAGTAATGCAAAAATAAAGGCTCCATTAAAATCTGAGTTTGTCACAAACATGCATTATCGAGCACTTTAGTAAGAAATTTTCGTGAAACACTGCAGTAGAGGTAGACGACACTGTGGGAATGTGTGAGAGACCGAGTTTACTACTAGGCATACAAATCCATGAAACTTTGTGAGCATTTTCGAAGCTGTCTTGCGAACTATACATGTGCCAGCGATAGTAGGCGACGGAGCTTTATTAGTGGGCATCTCAAAAGAGAAATGTGTGGGCATTAAGAAGTATTAGGCATGGTTTACCACAGAATAGTGCTTAAAATAATCGTAATAATATCGGAAACCTAGTGTGTAACGCAATGGTTGGTTCAAAGTGCTCTGCTACATACACATGGCCTTCAGTTTCACCACCCTGCGCAACCTAACGAAGACCTCCAACTTTTGGGAAACATCAGATTGCTACTAGAAGTGACTAGAAAATATTAGAAGATAAGAACACCATTTTGTTGGACCGGTAAAACATTGTAAGACAATCTATTGGCCACTCAGCTTCCTCTACGACATTTGATAAAGTTGAATCATGGCGCATTTTTAAAGGATTAGTCAGTGAAACGCTTACGTGCTTTCAGTATAGAATAGGAAAACTAAATAGCAGGAGAGATCTGTCTTCAAGGAACCAGTGAGGTAAGAAGTAAAACGTGGACGGAGTAAATTTGAAATCTGTCAAGCTCCGCTTGTTGACATATTATTGTGGATAACGGGAGCGAAAAGCATAGAGAAACGCAGAGTGGATTGAAGCGAATGCTATCGAGAAGTTAATCAGCGTACACAGTAGTTATACGGATGCAAGAATGGTAGTATAGGCCTGCGAAGTTCGGTATTGCAAGAAATGAGTTCAAATTTAATGGTATGTGTACCTATAATAGCAAAATCAAGGGGTTAAATGATAAATGTGAATCTAGGAAGTGCATGAAGTTGTCAACGGAATTTGCCTAGAAAGGAGCCCTTCTATGCGCGATCCTGACAAAAGTTTATGGCTGTGGAACTAACTAGCCGGATTGTTATAAAATGTGTTAAAAATCGATAACAAGAAAGATGGCCATTCGAATAGAAACCTGCGGAGTGGTAAGATGGCTTTTTCAAAGTAGCTCTGTCTATCCTCCACGGAATCTTGAAAAAGATATGATGAGTTCACCTGAACAGTCTAGCCTGAAGCAATCTGACATCCTAGTTTAAAAAGCGTTCTTGATTCAAAAGTGCTTCCTGCGTATATCATTGAGAAACGTTAACACATAAGCATTTAATAAAATGAATTTGTATTCTTTGTATTCTTGTTGAGCAAACGCGAGGTGTTATTATTATTCTTTATTCACAAATAAGCTGACGTTTCGGCGAACTTCGCCTTCTTCAGAGCCTGGAAAGGTCAAGTTGACAGCAATCGACTCGGTCAAACGACCAAAAAAAATATTAAATATTATATTAAAATATAAAATGAATAATATTAATTCACTTACTTCGCCTAGTGCTTTCTTTGAGGCACTCCCACCCCATGGAAAGGCGACTCGATATGTAGATTTCAAGTCAGGAAACAGGCTCACAACAAGCGGTTCAACGCTCTTTTTAACTTTTAGTCATATCCAAGAGATTGCAGCAAGCCGTATGATAGCATAACAAGATATTATGTGCTTTGGAAAGCGGGAACACTAGAGATTACGTGCGATCACCTCTTACCTGCCCTCTCGCTGATGGACGAGTGACTCATGCAGTGGCCAATAAAGTATCCATTTATTCCTGCCACGTGCAACAATAACCCAGTGGGTCTGATTAGCATGGACGACTCACTGGGCATCACGTCTTTCTTATGAGACCTTCGTGACGAAATCTAAGCGTAAAGCGTGTGGTCTTCTTGGTAAGCGCTTAACACCTCATGGAATCCATTCGCTAACGGTTCATATCCGTCGGTCGTCGTCTAGACTCCTCACATGTTGGGTCGACCTGGTTATCAATGTCTCACAACGGTGCCTCTGTTCTTTGATCGTTCAAAGAGGTTGATATATCAGATAGCTTGTTACACTTACGTAATGCAACAGGTTCCCATCATCGTCTTCTCGAATGCACATTCGATAATGCTACATGATCTTTCATGCTGTTTAAGTAGACAACAGATTTCCCACGCATGCACTGAGGAACGAAGAATTGTTGAATCACAAGGTGGACATGGAGCCGAGTTCTTGACATTATAAAAACTATATCAGCTATGCGAAAACAATGTAATTTCCAACCATCCACTTTCATTGCAATGCTGTCGTAGTCCAATTTTCGGGTTGACATTCGCGAAGGTGGGTATGGAAAATTTTAGCGAGATGGTGTCGCCTTGCCGAATCAGTGAGTTCCCTTATCCCGTGGATTTGGTCTGTCGCATTAATTTCTTTTAAGCCTGGTTGTTCATTTGGCTGCCGTTCGTTCAGTTTTCTGTCAATCTAGTTCAAGATGACTCGAGTGAAAGATTTATGGGCGACATAGAGCAAGCAGATAGGCGATAGTTGCCAACCTTGTAGAGCTTTCCTTTTTTGTGCAACATCACCGACTTGTAGGTCTTTCTTGTAGGTGTAGGTTGTAGGTAATAGGAATTTTGCATTCTCACAGGTAACCTGCGAAGAGCCGAGCCAGGGTGTTGATGAGGGATGGTGGAATGATCTTCAAGTGTTCAGATCCCTTTCTGCGCGGACTTGGTCATGCTCCCCAATTTCGAATGAGAGTAGAAATGCATGGCTATTGATTGAAGAGGTCCGAGAAGCAATCGACAGTGATTTTCTCCATGGTCATTCTGTAAGCCGCAATTGCTCCGTTTGGCGTCTCATCCTGTAGTAATTGGCGAAGTTCCTACGTGTATCGTTGACATTCTTTTCCACTTATTCACATTCAGTCGTTTCTGCTGCTTTTCTCTGCATAAGATCTTGTATCGCCTTTCTTCAAGGTCTCAGAAATTTACACGTATGCTGGCCACTGCTAATTGCTCATGGCGATCCAACGTTGAGGTACTAGTTCTAGTGTTCCTAGAGAGAGGCGACTGTTCGAGACTTTCGAAACGCCGACGAAGGAGCTGGATATGCTCACGAGCAAGTTGGTCGTATTTGTCATCGATGTTGTTGGTAGCGCCATCTTTCCATAAACCAATCAATGACCACAACATCTCTCTTCTGTGTGGGAAGGAATTTTATGTGAATGGAGCGGTGCTCCTATACCTTGTAAAATTTTGCGATGATGGTGACATTAGTTACGCAAATTTTTTAATTTGCTGCGATGTGGCCTATTTTGTTATCGTACATTTGAGAGGCACTCCGAAAGGTGAAAATGGCACTTGCGGGATTGTGAGACCATGAATCGTTTTCGTCTTTGGAATAAACTCAGAGCTCAATAACCTGCTGGCTTCAATATATGATTTCTCATGCGACGTCTTTCTGACGTTTTCCAGGATCCAATTATAGCACAGAAGTCGTCAATGATAACTTTATGGAATATATTCTTCTTCATAGAACGGCAACAAGTTCATATAGAATGGGCTGACCTTGCCTTGGTCTCAGCTTGATGTCGATGCGTTGGGTGAAGATTTTCAAAGTCGGGTCCAAATCTGTTCAACTATAAGCGTCTGGTTCGAGTTGTTGCCATTTCAACGAAATCAATGACTCGGATCATCGGCTCTGATGACGAAGACGTCGAAACGTTAGCCAAATAAATGTATTTGTCAACACCATGTAAGCTGGCCAAATTAAATACATGTTCAATCTTTATACTTAACGCTACTGGCTTCTCTACTGCCCAATGTCTTAAGGAAAACTCTTCTTCGGCTTAATAGAGTGTACTAAATGAGAGGCGTCTTCTCTAAGCCCGATAACATTGCATCTGATCCTCTTATCTGTTTCATGTGTTTTTTTTAGAGGTCTAAGATGAATGAGAACGCGCTTTGTGGGCACAGATCGTTACATTAATCCTTCAAGATTTAAGCAGACTTGAATAATCAAAGATTTTAGCGAATTTTTCTTTCTTACATTACCCAAGACTGCCGTATGGGGGCTCTTTCAGGATCAGAGGAATGAGGCTTGTTTAATGTTTATATTTATATGTTTACGTTGTTTTGCATTTGATGCCCACCTATACTTTGCTGTGATCTGAACATAGGTGTTGGATATACTCACGGAATATCTTGCTAGCTTCTCCTAGAGTAGCGATAGAGCTCAGTTGTTGAAGGCAAGTCTGAACGATTCCCTATCTACTGCCTAATCACATGACTACAAGCTCTAATGGCATGATTTCAGGGTTAATCAACTCAGTCACTACTCAACGCTACTCATAAAGAAGATCAAAAATTCTGAAGAGCAACTGAGAGCTGAATACTCGAGCAAATCCGAAGTCCTCCATGATAACGAACCTAATGAAAAGAATGCTGCAATAGTCATGAAGTGCTCTAATTGCTCATATAAGCATGCAGAAATAATTAAATAGCTTTATTATTGTTGTTTCTAACATTATCGCAAATGTTGGCGTTTTGATTATTGGTACTGCCCTATTTAACTATCCAGATATTCGAGAAAATTGGCAGTGTGATTTTGATCCGCTCGAAAAGCGACCTAATGTTTTTTCGACCTCTAGTTGTTCAGCGATTTACGAATCTCTTCGAAATGCAGGAGGCGGTACTCCCTCCCTCTTCTTCCAGGAAAAAATACACTTTCATTTTTTGTTTCTATTTGAACGATAACCGTTTAACTCACCGTTGTGAATAAAATTAAGAATGCCAGTCGCATATCAGAGGCAGTAAACGGTGATGATTGTTTCGCTGAGCACCATAGTAGGCGGGACGTCTTGCTGGGGCGGAGCGTGGAATTAAGAACGAACGGAGTCGGCCGACCGTAACCAGTAAGAAGACACATTCGAACAGGAAGCGGTAGTGAAAATGTCGAAAGTAACTTTGAGAAAATCGTCCGAGTCGCCGTTATGGAAACGAAGAAGAAGCAAAGAAAAAGTGTGGAAAGAGTTCCTTAGAGCTCACTTGGAATTAGAGTCGTGTACGTACGGATGTCGTTGCTCTTGTTACAATGCTTAAACAATAGATAAAAGGTTTAAAGGATAGCACTGTTGGTGCTGACTAGTCCCTGAAGCTCTTGACATGCTTTGTGTATTCGCCTTCACCAATCATGTTGTAACTAAATCCATACCTGGCCTACATAATAAATTATAATAAATAATAATAAAAAATAATAATAAATTGCGGTAGATTACCCATGACTAATGTCAATGTCGCTGTCTACTCAGACAGACTATTCTGGTGCTAACCTGCCAACTCCAGAGGGGCGGAAGGCTTGCTGAGTCTAGTGCGCAAGACCAAACCAACAGCCATGTATGTATGTATTGCGGCACACCTCTGGCCAAAATGCACTATATGCGCTCTTGCAAGTAAATAAATAGGCGTTTGAGTATAAAATTCTAGCAAGTAAATCGACATGGAGCCCCTCTCATGCTTATGAGACCAGGTGTTTATTTTTTTATGACACCACTTTCTTTCTTAAATAGTCGACGAGCTATATTGCAAGAGCTGAATATCGGTTGGGCTCTTCCCGATAACGCATTTCAGTTTTTTTTGAGAGACAAGAACAGGCCACTCTTCTGTGCTTCTTCAGTCATTTGGTATTTTTTCCATGTGACGCACGAAGAGAAGTACATACTTGCAGAAGGCAGAAGTCAGTTCGACAACAGAGACAAAAGTCTCTGTATGCTTCTTAAAGCAGCTATCTGGTCGACTTTGGCCCATGATCTACTCCTCTCATTCAGGAAAGCTCCATCAGGTTAGCAGCTGAATGGTACAAGATTCTTCACCTATGTTCCCGGCGTTGATCAATCCCTGAGGTAAGCGTCATGCATTCGACATCGTTAAGTATCGGAGGAGGTGATTGAATGCATATCTGGCCATTACAATGACTCGCGGTGGCCTACCGATGTTTCGAGCCAGTGCTGCTATCCTCCCAGACAAGTCTGGTACCAATTTGCCGACCCTGAAGGGATTGGAAGACTTGGTGGGCCATAGACGCGAGCATCGATTCCATGTGTGTACCGCAGTGGCGCCTCCAACCACTATACCACACGCCACCTTCACATACGTAAAGACAGCACACGAAATCGTATAAAGGGAGCCCTAAGAGAGTTTCTGATGCACTTGACAATCCCAAGGAGGATGACCGAACGCTCACTGCGGCCAAATAGCTACATTGGTATATTTTCGCTTAGGTGTTATTTCTGTGAATGTTTACTCCTAGACTATGTTCAAGCACTGAAGAAAACGACTAACGAAAGGTTTTTCCCACATGCACTAGAAATTTGTAGTTTTAAGTTGTTCCGTGTCCAATTAACTCTCTGACGGAACGAAACTTGAGTACCTTGAAAGTTGACTCGTTTCCCAAATATAAAGAGAAGCGGCAATCACTAGATTATGAGCAGTGATTTTTCTACTCGTCTCGCATAACAATCTACTCCGCTAACAACCTCATTCGAACACAAGTCTAGAGAAACGTGAAACGATATCTGATAAAGAGTTCGTATTATGAACGTGGACGGTACTGATAGTGTTTCTTCAGAATACATTTTCTTCTCAAACACTTGTCGTGATTGACATTTCAAGAACGACCGTGAACTGTTGAAAACCTTAGGAAGTTCACTGATTATAGCAAACAATTTGCATTGCTGCTAATTAGGGTAGATGTTCAATGAAAAGTCGGAAACGCAACTGAAAACTAGTGTTTATCGTGATACATTTGACCTGAAAAATAGACGATTATGAGCTTTTCTCCAGATGTCACCATGGCAGCTAACCATCTGCGAAAGACTTATCACGGCCACTGCATAGTCTCAGATCCTAGTATAAGTGTTTTACCAGAGTAGCATATCTTTCCTTTAGCGAGAAAGATTCTTCAGAATGGGTGACTCTTCAGTGTTGAAGACTGTATCATTCGATAATTGCAGTTCATTGACTTCAATTCATCAGATTTCTAATCCTCGCAATGGGACCGATCACGGAGATTCGCATCTCCATTGCTTCCGTGGTCACACAATCTCCTTCATTTTCACCCAGGATGAGACGCCTGCGAATGTCATTTCATCTATATACATCACCTGTATCACCTGTAGTCCCGTTGATCGTCGAGTGACTCGAGCGGGCGCCATATACTGCTAGGACGCGTGTGGCGCAGTGGTCGGAGGCGCTCTGCAACCCACGTGGAATCGATTCCCGCGTCCATGGCCCACCAAGCCTTTTATCCTTCCGCGGTTGGCAAATTGGTAGCAGACTTGCCTAGGAGAATAGAAGTACTGGCTCGATACATCAGTAAGCCACTGTGAGTCATTGTAAAGGCCAGATGTACATTCAATCACCTCCAAATGATGATGATGAAATTGAATGCATGGCGCATTCCTCAGGAATTGATCAACGCCGAGAGCTTATCTTTTTTTATTATATGTACACATACATCTTTATTTATCTAGGTATATTTACGCTTGCATAAAGAATATGTCCCTTGTGAACGATCGACTTTTTATGAAAACTCTTGTTGTCAGTTTTCATGAAAAGTCTCCTATCGATTCATGCCTAGTTTCTTTTCCGTGCTTCATCAATTCTATAAGAATTGTCTTTCATTCACTGGTACTTGCCGAAAATATTGTTCAGCAAACCAGAGGATAACGGAAGATGTAAACGATAATATTCTCTAGCAACATAATACGTGGATACATGTATACATGCATGCAAGCCTACATGCATACAGACATACATAAATACATAAATTCATACATTCCTATACACATACATAACATATGACATTGTAAAATCAGTATACGGAGGCATTGATATCTCCCTCAAACAATTCGATTCCATTTCAATCGGCTCAAGGAAGGACAAAGGCTATAGCCTTCGGCGTCGATCAACCTTTGATGGATATATGGTCTGTAGAACGACTTACGGTGGCGTACCGAGCTAATATATCAGTTTTGCTGTCCTCCCAGACAAGTCTGGTACTAATTCAGTGACTGCGGAGGGATAGAGAGTTTGGCGAGCCTCGGAGATGGGATCAAATCAACGACCACTTGTGTATTGACCACTAAGGTACACATGCCAAAAAAAATCGACTAATAGAGTAGGGAAACTCGATGAGTGATAGATTAACATTGCCGACAGCAAATATTACACAAATATATTCAAATACAGATAGATATTATTACACAAGAAATTTATGTCGGCAGTTTGCTCTAGAAATTGTGTTGAGAAAATCTAAGCACGAATAAAGTTCAACTAAAAAGGGCAACCACAATGATGCTGAGATATCTGCAAAACTTACACCCTAGACCAGATTCGAACCTTTGACTACTTTTTGACTATGCCTATATCAAAAGATTCACGAGTAACTATTGTTGTGTTCACATTCCCTATTTCCTATAAATGGGCTTGGTTTGATGAGGGTCTTCAGTGTCGAAAAGCTCAGTGAAGAGTCAACCTGTGCTAGGTAATGCCGCTGTACTTTAAGAAACCTAATTAGAGATAGAAAATCCTCCTTCGATCAATAACACCGGGGAATGTGTATAGTAATAGGTTAGAAGAACGTTAGCACGGCCGTATTAGAACTCTAGAGGCGTAAATAATTGCTCAATTAGATCCCTAATATGTGAAAAATCACATTTCAATATTTCGCGATGATTTCGAAATGTTGTAAGAGCAGATCGTAAAAGGATTTATGGGATTTACGGCATTCATTACAGTATTCAATCAGTCTCAATTCATGAGAATAGTGTCTTCAATTAGAGCTTTCTCATCTATCGTCACGAAATTGGCAAGGTGAAAGACCATCTCTTTCAATCTCCCTTTTAATCATTGTAATCACCCTGTTTCTTTGCAGAAAAAAGACTCATCTTCGTTTCTTTGTCCTTACGAAAACACAAACAAATGAAAAGAGATCATCTGAGAAGGAGGTTGCGAATATTTCTAGCTGATCTTTGACATTTATCAATCATACCCCACTAATATTTTCCATGGAAAGACTTTTCGGAGTGCTAAATTGTCTTTCAAAGGTCATCGTTGTTTTTCCACAATGAGTAAAATCATTACATAGAAGAAGCATTGCAGGGCTCAGAGAAAAGCGTCAAATTGAGAAAACCCTCCTTGAGAAAATACTAAAAATAATTGAGAAAAAAATACTTGGTCCTTCATCATATTATCTTCTAAACTAAGGCACTGCTTCACGGAAACAGCACCAAATAATATTACAGTCTATTTCGAGACTATCTTATTGTATTTGATAAACTATGTTCTTTTCAAGCAGAATTCTGTTGCGGATTACGTTTTGTTGTCTTCGATTTCTTCAACTTTTCAACAGAGCAACATATTGCTTATGCATAAGAGTTGAAGGAGTAAGTGTTCAGTGTTTAAAACCTCCTAAACAAATCTGGCAAGATCTTCTATGGATCCTGTAGGGATTTGGAGTGCCATGTTTGTCTTCACACAGAATTGAATCACAAACGTTGCTTTTATTACAGAGACCTTCTAACCAGTACGTTATACACGCATACTACGCGCCCAAATCGAAGATTAATAAAAGATGATCTTTGCAGAAGTGTTGGGCTTGGTTTTTATAATACAACACAACATTTCGCGTTCCGAATTCATTTGCTAGGATCTCTTCAATTATTATTTTGATTCCATTCTTGTGCTCGGAGCCTCCCGTTTGGAATTGGAATGGCTTGGCGGAACTCGTTAGAATGCTTTTATTTACAATGTATGACTTTCTAATTACTGCCTATTATCTTTCATGGTAGGGTATTATGTGAAAGACAACCACAGTGATAATGAGTTATTACGGCACCATTAGGATAAAAAAGTGCCTAAGAGGAAGACAAAGTGCCATGGCTTTCACGGTGCGATAGTTAGCACATGAGCTCTCGGAAAAGGTAGTCAAAGGTTCAAATCTGCTCTAGGGTCCAAATTTTGCAAAGATCTCAGCATCATTGTGGTTGCCCTTGTTTAGCTGAACCTTATTGCTGCTTAGATTTTTTCAACATAACTTCTAGAGCAAACCACTGGAGACATCAATTAAATGAATATATTTATGTAATATTTGCTGTCGGCGATGTCAATCCATATTCATCGAGTTTCCCTACTCTATTAGTCGGGTTTTTTGGCATGTATACCGTAGTGGTCAATACACAAGTGCTCATTGGTTTGATCACATCTCCAAGGCTCACCAAACTCTCTATCCCTCCGGGGTCAGTAAATTAGTGCCAGACTTGTCTGGGAGGATAACAGCATTGGCTAGATATATCGGTAAGCCACCGCGAGTCATTGTAAAAGCCGGATATGCATCCAATCACTCCCAAACGATGCTTAATGAAGTCGAATGCACTACGCATCCCTCAGAGATTGATCAACGCCGAGAGCTTTGTTTTTTTATTTATCCTTTTTCATTTAGCTTTAGTGCATTTATTTCAGAGCAACGAAGATTTTTGGACAGTGATAGAACAACCACCAATACGCATGTATTCGCCGAGTCTACGTGGCTACCGGTGTCTTGTCATGTCATGTCATGTCAAGTCCCCTCATAAGTGCTCCTTCTCATCGTCAAATACTTGTATTTGAACCTTCTGACTTCTTTTAACTGCTTTTTTCTTATTCGCTTTTTATTATTATAACGTCTTGGAGCAATCCAATCATTTCTTCTTGCGCTTCAAAAATTTCCACATCGAGGTGGAGATTAACTAGAAATGTAATTTAGTTCTCACCTCAGCAATGCTTAGAAGGAAGCGCATTCCATTGTTAACCTACAAAATTCCGTGTAAATATAAATAAAAAAAATTCGGAGAGATGGCAGATGTACATTGAGTAAAATTTAAGCAAAGACGCTGTGGTCTTTTTTTAATGCCGATAGGATTTAGTTCAAAAGAAGGCGAAACGAAGGACCCGCATGGTGTGGTGGAACTCAGAGAGCCGCTCACCTTGTTCGTTCCATTCTAATCCGTGGGTCCCAATGTGACGTTCCTCAGACGATCTTCTTGGTACAGACTTGGCATTGAAATCTCCAATGATGACCTTGATGAATGTGCGGTCTCCCCTGTTGAACCTCTTCAAGTCCATGTAGAAGGCTTCGACTTCTTCGTCATAGTCCGATGTTGGCGCGCAAACGACGATGACTGTCAAAGCACGTATTGATCCACATCATTTTAATCGTAAACGTCCGATTCGGGTTGTAAGCTGTTCGAATGAATCGATGCTCATGGACAAACTCGTGTTGACGAGAACGCCGACACCGCCTACTCCTCTACTGTCGCATGTTCCGAAGAAAAGTTCTTCTCCAGTGTCATAGACGACGTTGAATGGGTGGCAACGTCTCGTTTCGGCTTATCTTCTTATGGCTTATGCCGACTTATCATTCTTACTTGCATGAGAACATCTATCGAGGACTCGGATGCAAGTGTACGTGCACTGTAGGTACAGATCGTCACCATAGTTCTTGATCCAGGCAGCTTCCATTGGCCCTGAGGTTTCAGCAGACTCTCCGTACTCGTTCTACCCAACGCCGCGAAATTGGGGGCTCTTTCGGGGTCAAGGGAATGAGGCTCGCTTTTTTTTTGCTGTGTTTAGCATTTTTGATACCAACATATAGCTTGCTGGGCTCTGAACTTGGAGGCTGGGTATACTCACTAGTAACTTGCCAGGTTTTCCCAGAGTGGACATGGGGCTTATTTGTTGGAGGCGACTCCTAACCGCCCCCATATACTTTCCTGTCGCTTGATTGCAGGCTTTTGGCCGAATTGACTCGTAGAATGCAATCCGCATAAAACGAGAACGCACCCACACACGCATGCATGAATACGCCTAGCAAATACAGAAAGTATGTGCCAAATCGGCGCAGCAGAAATAGGGAGTCCATCCCCTGGATCCACCTGCGTCTCAGAGAAGCAAAGGTCGCTTTTGGTCCGCGATTAACCCCCTATCCGCCACTAGAGGACGCGCCACGTAGCCTCGCGACTAACCGGCTCGAGATCCCTCATGTGAGGGAGATCCGTAGCATTGCAAAAATACCACCACAATATCTAACTCGTAAGAGGAAATTCGAGTCAACAGTTGTAACAAGCAGCAAGTCCTAGAGAATGCTCTCTGTATGTTCCTCTTTCAGGCTTGCATCCATAACGACTGAACTGAACAAAAGTGTTTGCAGCTAACCCAAGACAGATGATTGGTAATCGAAATACAAGATTTTTGAGGGAAAAGCAGAAAAATTTTTTTGGCTTGATCATTTTCATTCCAATTGAGAAATTGGGCTTCAAGTTGTCGATAAATAACCACAATGATGCTGAGCTATCTGCAAAACTCAGAACCGCATGTGTCTGCTGTGGGTAACGAACGCGCTATTATTCATTGCGGGGGCTAACGCGTTCACTACCACACAATGCGGGTCCTTCGTTTCACTTGTGTATCAGCCAGTTCTATCGATCAATGCCAACGGCAGTTATGCGCCTACGGGGTTGGTCTGGAGAGCCCAAATCGGCAATGAACTCAGTTAAGCTCGGGCTGTAGTCGAAAACACAGTGTTAACTTTTTTATTTGCTTTCTTGTTCAACGCATAGTACATATACCTATTACAATACTGAACACAATTAACTGATGGCTTTGGTAGATAGAAAGCTAGCTGAGAGACAGGCGAAACGAAGGACTCGCATGGTGTGGTGGTGAACGCGTTACTCCCCGGAAAGGACAATAGCGCGTTCATTCCCCACCGCAAACACTTACGGTCCGGAGTTAGGCAAATATATCAGCATCATTGTGGTTGTATCACACATAATACCGTCCCGTTTACAATTGTAATAAGCAGTAAATAAAAAAGTTAACATGTTGATAAATACTTTGTTTGGAACTCTATCGAAGTCATTTAGAGTGAAGGACTTTTAGTTATCAAGTGTTTTCATGTCGCCTCCTAATTTCTCATATTAATTCTGCCTTGTTTTTGTTCAGGTTTAAAAATCTTCGATAAGAAAGATCATGGAATTACCACTCAATTTCCTCTTTAGATGGTGCCGTGTTTCATAAAGCACGAATACCGACTTGGAATATCGTCGCTAAAGTGATGATCAGATTTTAGGCGACTATAAAGAGGGCTAGATTTAAGACAGCAGCACTGGCTCGATATATCGGTAAGCCACCGCGAGTCATTGTAAAAGCCAGATATGCATCCAATCGCTTTCAAATGATGCTTAATGAAGTCGAATGCATGACGCATCCCTCAGGGATTGATCAACGCCGAGAGCTTTGTTCTTTTATTTATCCTTTTTATTTAGTTTCAGTGCACTTATTTCAGAGCAACGAAGATTTTCGGACAGTGATAGAACAACCACCAATAAGCATGTATTCACCGAGTCTGCGTGGCTACCGGTGTCTTGTTAAGTCCCTCAAAAGTGCTCCTTCTCATAGTCAATCACTTGTATTTAAACCTTCTTCTGACTTCTTTTAACTGCTTTTTTTTATTATTCGCTTTCTATTACTATATGACGCGTAGGACAAAGTTGCACAAGTAGTGGCACAGAAATAGCCGAGTACACTGTGAGGAATGGCATAGAAGTACTTACGTTGGACCAATGCGTGCTCCTCACGGCACACTGCTATTTCCTGCGCTCCCTACCTGGTGCAGTTCCCTTCTTAACTGAATCGCCTTTTCCCACAGTACTCTAGAACGACCTACAATCACGTATGACAGTGATCCAATCACAACAAAATCCAAAGTGCTACGTAGCAAAAGGTTGTGGATGTGATTTTCAACTTTCTTATTTGCAAGAGTCTCTTCTCCAAGAAACTCTTTGTTTAAATAAAGTTAGAGTTTACAAATTTTTCGAAAGTAAGTTTACGGTATTTACAAAGAGAGTTATGGACCTTTGACAAACAATACCTGAGCATGAGTTTTTCGTGGTTATACTGTGGAACAGCGCCTAATTCCGCAAATAAGAAAGTAGAAAATGACATCCACTACCATGTTCGTTACGGATTTGCTACAACTGATCCGCCTTACGAACAAATCGCTATCAGTACATGGTGAACCGCGATCAACTACTGCTCTGTATAAAAGAGTGTCATCAGGTGGGTATAGCTCTGGGGTTGAATAAACTATCGAATGATTGCTGTATGTGTGCTTGTGAACTGCCCTTTTTGACCCTACGTGAGGTATAGACGTTCTTATTGGTGTTGCTGTTTTTCCTCAACAATGGCAGAATGGTTTCGGCGACTTGGGGTTCCTCAGAGGTTGGAAGTATCATATGTAACAGTAGCACCACAATTCGGTGGATTAGGTGGATTACATAGTGTTAATGAAAGTCCTGATGATAATGGTGTAAATCCTCAATTATATACTCTTCAAAAAGACCAAGCGGTTTGTAAAGTACATTGCCGATGTCAACGACCTATTACTGAAGGATTTCATTGTTCTCTTCTTCCGACAACATTTAATTTCATGTAGTAGCGGAAGGCGCTTGTGAAATGTTGCCTGTAAAGCATATAGTTATCATGATTATAAGCTACAAGGCGGCGAGAAAGATTAAAGAAAGGTTAATGGAGATGTTTTAGTATATGTTCAAGAATGAGAGATGTTTCTTTTCTGATTTCGACTTCAACACCTTTCCGAATCAACCAGTAGGAAGAGCGAGCGAAGGATCCGACGCCGAAAACACACCTCTTTCTGATCCACATCGTGGTGAAGACCTCGATACGCCCTTGCAAGGTTAAGTCAGGACTCCAGGGAGGACCAAGTTGCACGACCAGCAATAGGCCAGGCTCAGTACCCCGCACACTGGGTGCTCCCGTCTATGACGTCAGACGGTGAGACGACCGGTGAGAGGCCAGAAAATCTCGGGTTGCGCAGGACGTCATTAGAACCGGATCTGACAAGCACACGTACGACACGCCATGGAGATTTTTTCTTACTATGCATGTATAATGCCAGAATACTCTCCACAGACGCCGAACTTTACACCCTTTTTGTAGCCGCAGATCGCATTAAATTTTATGTGATCGCATTACAAGAAACAAAAATCAAGAAGACCGACATACGACAATTAAACAACGGGACCTTTGTGATTCTTGGAGAGATGATCCCGTCACGAAATGTCGGCGGCTTAGGCTTTGTCGTGCACCCGTCCATTGTCCATCTCGTCGACTCATACGAGATCCTTTCCCCTCGGGTACCCGTCCTCCGTCTTCAACTGCCGCATCATAAGAAGATCACTATCATCAACTGCTACTCACCAACCGACGCAGCTGATGAGTACGAAATAAATGCGTTCTACCATCAGTTGGAGGAAGTCATCCGCAATGATAAAGCTTATCATAAATTTGTTGTCGGAGACTTCAACGCTAGAATAGGAAAGGCCAACGA
>MQTX01000102.1:1000300-1030749 GCA_009735665.1 Angiostrongylus cantonensis
TAGGAGGAAGAAATGAGAATGGCAACCGTCTCGCAAGGCTTCTGTCGGCAGCACGTCTCTTCCATGGAAACTCGTTTTTCAAGAAGAAAGAAAGCCGCCGCTGGACATGGGAATCTCCTAACGGCATGACTCATGCGGAGATCGACCATATTCTGACAAACAGAAGATGGTGCCTACTTGACACATCGGTAGTCCCGTCATTCTGTACTGGTTCTGATCACCGCCTTCTTCGCGCGAAGATTCGATTCAGCCGCAAGCTGGAAAAGAACTCTCTTCAGCGACCACGGGGAAAAAGTCTAGCTGTATATGACGAGAACATTCTTAACGAGGTCCTATCCAAACGTGATTGGCAGATTAAAGAAGACTCGACCGAAGACTACAAGCTGCTTGCCGAACGACTGAAAAGCTGTGCCGAATCCGCCTCAGTTCCTCAGGCAAGAAGATTGGATCGCATCTCGTCGCTACTAAGGAGTTGCTCGAAAAGGGATAAAAACGATGATCTAACGCGGTACAATCAGAAGAAACTACTGGAAGCAGAAGAGAAAGGAAACAGTCTGAAAAAATGCCGCCAGGACTTATGTGAATATAATGTTCCGCTGTCAGCTCTGATGAACGAAGATGGGATCGTCAAAACTTTTCGCCATTATATGGAATTAATAGCGGAAACATTCTACACCAACCTTTTCCGTTCCACAAACCCCGTCCCGGGCCCTAATATCCCCGCAGGAGAAACACCACTTGGAATTCTTCAGATCACGGTATGAGACTCGCAAGCGATAACATGCTCGAACAAGACCACCACCATGGACTACGATTGCGAGAGAAAGGAGCGAATGGCATATGTGATGGGGTCAGCACAACTCGTGAAGACGGATCAAGTATCCAAGTAAGTAAGTAATGGAGATGTTTAATCGGCTTTCGACGTTTTCGTCTTTATCAGAGCCGACGATCCTTGCCGATGGTCCACAGTTGTTCCTCTTCTCGATCTGGGGCCTTCGCATCTCATCGAACCGGATCTTCCTCAACTGAACATCTCGGAGCTATACCCACCTGATGACACTCTTTTATACAGAGCAGTAGTTGATCGCGGTTCACCATGTACTGATAGCGATTTGTTCGTAAGGCGGATCAGTTGTAGCAAATCCGTAACGAACATGGTAGTGGATGTCATTTTCTACTTTCTTATTTGAGGAATTAGGCGCAGTTCCTTTTGTTCAGTTCACTCGTTATGGATGCAAGCCTGAAAGAGGAACATACAAAGAGCATTCTCTAGGACTTGCTGCTTGTTACAACTGTTGACTCGTACTCTTACGAGATGGATATTGTGGTGGTATTTTTGCAATGCTACGGATCTTCCTCACATGAGGGATCTCGAGCAGGTTAGTCGCGAGGCTACGTGGCGCGTCCTCTAGTGGCGGATAGGGGGTTAATCGCGGACCAAAAGCGACCTTTGCTTCCCTTAGACGCAGGTGGATCCAGGGGATGGACTCCCTATTTCTGCTGCGCCGATTTGGCACATACTTTCTGTATTTGCTAGGAGTATTCATGCATGCGTGTGTGGGTGCGTTCTCGTTTTATGCGGATTGTATTCTAGCAGTCAATTCGGCCAAAAGCCTGCAATCAAGTGACAGGGAAGTATATGGAGGCGGTTAGGAGTCGCTTCCAACAAATAAGCGCCATGTTCACTCTGGGAAAACCTGGCAAGTTACCAGTGAGTATACCCAGCCTCCAAGTTTAGAGCCCAGCAAGCTATACGTGGGTATCAAAAATGCTAAACACAGCAACGTTTACGATTAAAAACATATGCATCAATACGTGCTTTGACAATCATCGTCGTTTGCGCGCCAACATCGAACTATGACGAAGAAGTCGAAGCCTTCTACATGGACTTGAAGAGGTTTTAGCGCCATGAAAGCTGACAGTTCGAATGTCAACAAGAGACGTCTGCCTCCAAAAACTCTCGAGCTGATACGCCAGCATGGAATCGCACAAGCTGCAGACAACCGTGAACTAACGTCCGAGCTTGCGAAACAATGCAGACAGGCGATAAAAGAAGATCTTGAAGAGAGAAGAGTAGCAGTAATGGTCGAAGCTGCAGAGGCTGGGAAAAGCATTCGCAAAGCCCGCCGAAGCTTCGCCGATTACAAGACCAAGATGACTGCACTCCGACGCCCAGACGGAACAATAACAGCGTCCAGAGAGGCAATGGAGAAAATCATCCGCGAATACTACTCAGATCTCTTCGATAGCTACGTCCACCTCCCATCATTTAAAATAAAAGAGGATGGATATGTTGTACCACCGGCTCTCCCTTCCAAAATCCGACATGCCATTTCGTCGGTGAAAAATCGAACAGCACCAGGTCTGGACAAGATAAGATCAGAACATCTGAAGAACTTTCCGCCAGTCCTCGTAAGCACACTGGCTTGGCTCTTCACACGTTACCTGTCTGAATGCAAGGTCCCTACTTAGTTGAAGACCAGCAAGACCGTCTTGTTGTTGTTCGAGAAGGGCGACCTACACCATATAGGCAACTATCGCCCAATCTGCTTGTTGTCCATCGTCTACAAACTTTTCACTCGAGTCATCCTAAACAGGATTGACAGAACACTGGACGAAGAAAAACCATAGGAGCAAGCCGAGTTTCGAAAAGGATTTAGTATGATGGACCATATTCGCACGATAACGAAGCTCATTGAAGTATCGCGAGAGTATAAAAGACCGCTGTATCTCATTTTCATTGATTTACAGAAGGCCTTTCAATTCCGATTTAATTGAGATAGAAGCAGTCATAGAAGCCCTCGGTAGTCAAGGAGTCCCTACTCTGTACGCAAAGATTCTTCGTGAGCTAAACAATAATTTCACAACCAAGATTTCACCACTCTTCAACGATATTAACGTTGACGTCAAAAGAGAAGTTAGGCAAGGCGATACAATCTCGCCAAAGTTATTTACCGCCACCCTCCAGAACGTCATGCGAACATTGAAATGGGATAATATGGGAGTGAAAATCGATGGTTGGCAGATACATCACCTTCGCTTTGCTAATGATGTCGTCCTTATAACACCAGATATTAGCCAAGCGGAACGTATGCTTGCAGACTTTGATAAAGTGTGTGGAAAGATTGGTCTTGGACTAAATCTCAAGAAAACGATGTTTATGAAGAACGGATTGGTTTCGTTTGCCCCATTAACGCTCAAAGGAACGATTATCGCCGAATGCTCCACTTATGTCTATCTAGGTCGGGAAATCAATGTGATAAACGACTTAGCTCCAGTGCTGAGCAGAATTAAACGAGCGGCTGGGGAGCTTTCAAGAGCATCGAGATGTAGTGAAGAGAACAAAGAACACCCAACTCCGTGCCCACCTTTTCGACTCAACGGTTTTTCCTGCCCTAACGTATGCGTCAGAAACCTGGTCGTTGCGTAAGCAGGATGAAAGATCACTCAGCGTTATCGAACGCGCAGTCGAAAGGACGATGCTAGGAGTATCCCGTTTCACACAAGTAAACGATGGGATCCGAGGCTCCGATCTACGTCAACGATCGAAAATCAAAGATGCCGTTCTATACGCCAAACAATCGAAGGTGGGCCGGACACGTAATGCCTATGAATGATAACCGATGGACAAGAGCCGTCAGTGACTGGATTCCTCGGGATGTTAAATGCACTGCATGAAGACCACCGACCTGATGGTCAGAGTTCATCACGAAAAGCCCAGAAGAAAGATGTGATGCCCGACAAGGCCCAGAGCGAGCAGAACCCACTGGGCTACTCTTGCACGCGACAGGGAAAAATGGAAGTTTTACTGGCGGCCGCTCGAGTCACTCGACGATCAACGGGACTACAGGTGATACAAGTGATTTTTACAATGAATGCTGAATGCGATAAAATTGTCAATTTTATGCCAACATGTTGTCAGTATCAGTTTTATAACATCGCTTACACCATGTGACATCCCGAGGAGGAAGTATATCAGTTTAACCATACTCCTCTGCACGTATTCCCCTCTCTATTCCGTATTCCCCTGTTCACTCTCTTGTTCCACTTCGATCCAAGAATTTCTTCGGCGCTGAGCAACAGTATTCGAGAAGTTAATTTTCATTTCGTTCAATCTCTTCATACTTATCAACCGTGATTTTTGCTTATTGCTAATATAACGGAATAATAACCCAAGTTTCAGGGTTCACAATGATGAACTGAAAAGTTCACCACATGAAGAACAAGGAGAATAGGAGGCAGGCTTGATCATTAAACCGCCATATTAAAAAGGAACCGAAAATGAACTTTTCATTGGACTTACCCTAAAATTCACAAACAAAAACAGAAACCTAGGTTGTTGCGACTTTTTCAATCCTACTTCTTCGCAATGCAGGTGGACACGCACTATTTAAAAAGCGCTAGTGCTTTCGCTTCTGAAGTACAACTACTGTGAACAGTAACGATTGAGAATTCGGGGCTTATCCTCTTAAAACTTATTGTATTAACAAATATTGTGAAAAATGGGTAACGTGTTTAAAAAAAATAAAAGCAAATAAAATGTAAATACGAAATAAATGCAAAAAACATATGCGAGAATATAGTGTGTAATAGAATATAGTGTATAAGAATATAGTATAGTGTACAGTGTCTGCCGTGCACACGCTTTCGATTCCGCTCTCTAGGCTCACTAAGTCTTCCATCCCCCGGAGATAGCGAACTGGTACCAGACTTGTCTGGGAGGAGAGCAATACTGGCCCGATGCATCGGTAGGTCACCTTGAGTGGCCATGGAGGCCAGATATGCATTGAATCACGATGTTTGATGATGTCCAATGAATGACACATCCCTCAGGGATTGATCAACGTCGAGATCTTTGTCATCTGCACCTTTTATATAAAAATACTTATAAACATATATAAAATGGTATAAATAAAACAAACAGTATACAAGGTGCAAACTAAAAAATAAAAGTGTAATTTAAATATGCCTGAGTTTCCAAGTTTTGCAGATATGTCAGCACCATTGTGGTTGTATTCTATATCGTACACTGCCATGAAATTAGATAGGCAAGTGATAACAATTACAACATTGTGATTTCAATTGCAGCTTCAGCCTAACTGGGTTCGATGCCGATTTGTCCTCTTTAGATCATTTCCGATGACGGATGATGGCTGTGGCTGTTGGCACCGTTGCGGTAGAAAACTGGTTGAGAGCAAGGCAAAACGAGCGCCTTAGTGGTGTAGGTAACACCTTACTCACCAGAAAGGTCACGGTTTCGAAACACACCTGAGGCTCCGAGTTCAACGCATATCTCAGTATCATTGACCTACAATGTACACTATGTAAACCATGCAATTAAAATAAATTGGAAAAGATCGGCCGTCTTCTGAGGAATTTAACAGTGGATAGAGGGCAAGGAACGGAAAGAACGGCTGAGAAAATGTTTGTTACTCACGATAACGAGCGACACCAACGGGTTCTGAAGACATTTGACTCAGTCACTGCACCTAGTGGTCGTCGGTAGCAAAACGGATGAGTGACTGCCAGTGTGGTCTATAAAAGTATCTCCTTTTCTCCGCAAGCTGTGAAGTGGACAGTTTTTTTTTTCAGGTACTACTAAGCAGTATGAACCAGCTGATACAATATATCAAGTATCTAGCTTTACTCATTACAGCGAAGATTGCACATAACAAACAATCATCTGATATGAGGGGTAGTGATAAAATGCTCACATGCTATAAAAAGTGAAGTGTAGCAACTTCATTTTGTTTCAACAACCACGCAAAGTAGTGAGTTTTTCATAGTATAAAGGATGAAGCTCTCAACGTTGATCAATCCTTGAGGGATGCGCCATGCATTCGACTTCATTAAGTATCGTTGGAGGTAATTGAATGCATATCTGGCCATTACAATGACTCGCGGTGGCCTACCGATGTATCGAGCCAGTGCTGCTATCCTCCCAGACAAGTCTGGTACCAATTTGCCGACCCCGGAGGGATGGAAGGCTTGGTGGGCCATGGGCGCACTTCACGTGCGCGCCGCAGTGGCGCCTCCAACCATTGCGCCACACGCGCCCTTTTTTCGTAGTATATTCTCATCAACCTCATTAGAAGAGGTTCGAGCCACGATTATTCGGATTAAGGTAACAACCATCAAAGGTGACAGACGATTGGGAAGATGTCAAATACGGAGAAGACGGAGATGGCCGTGACGGTAACTGAGCATTTCTTCTGCAATTATAGGTCTAATAAATATCACGATGATATTTTGCTTCAAGTTCTAGTATTCCAAATTCATCTAACACCCTCATTTATAAAAATCAGAAAGCAATACGCAATAACGACCAGAAAAAGGTTTCTTCTTATTAAGGAGTCAAGCGGAACAAAATCACTGTCAAGCACATCAACGTCCAGGTCTTCCATTTCAGTGTGAGCTTCTTTTGATAAATTTTGACAGAAGAATACTTCATTTCCGAACTACCCTGAGCCACTTTGCGATATAACCGACTTCTGCAGTTTTATCCATTGCGGCTTCTCCTTCCTCCTTAACACCTTCTTTCATCGCCTTTCTGCAAAGCTTTCAAAGTTTGGATGTGAGTTGGCAACTGCAAACAGTTCCTTCCATTCAACATTGGCGTATTTGCTCGTTGTTTCTGTAAACGGGTGTTTCGTGATGATGCCAATGTGACTGACTATGTTAAGCCAATCGAATATTGTTGTCGACAGCGGCAACTTCCCAAGAACGGACTGCTGATCCGATTAAATCCCAATTCAGAGTGATTCTATGATTCCGTCTCTTTAACGTTACGCCTTTCTATCATTTCCTTGAAAAGTGCAATCTGAAACTAACGATGCGATGCTTCGATTCGGCATTGTATTTCGTGACAATAACGATGTCGGTTGAGCAAGCCCTATGATTTAATATTACGTGGTCTTTTCGGTTGTACTGCTATCTATTGAGAAGTTTTAACGTCAATCGTTAACAGAAGAACAAATGGAATTGCAGGTTGCCGTGAATGATATCAGCCGTCACAGTCAGCTTCGACAGTTTCCTATCCTTAACATTAAGGAGCCAAAATTCATGACAGTGAAATTGCTAAAAAAAAATACGTAGAAGAAGCCGAATTGTATGAAATACTTAAATGACAGTCAATAAACCGAGTTAGGCTATGAGTCGTGTGTGAAAAAAGCACTACGGCAACACACGGCAGTTGCTGAACAGCCTGCTTCCTTTTCAGGAAATTGCGCAATATGGTGTAATTGTGGTACCGTACTCATGTTTGAAATCAGAAAATTTTTTGATCCACAGTGCCCCAGATACACTCTATGGTATGTATGGCCCGTAGGGTATTGTGGGCTAAGCGCATTTTGCAGTAATTTATTAATCAATATATCGCTTTTTATTACAGATTTCGCACTCTCTTGACAGCTGTCACCGCGAAGCTGGTCTTTATACTTAGTAATTCACAAAATCTTTTTTCCAAGCGAATTCATTGTCCGGTGATCCGGCCAGTAATCAACTGTTATTTCAATCCTATCCCAATCCATTTAGCCGACAATATTATCATGTGGACGATGAAAAGTTATTAACAGAAACAGTGCAGAGTTAACCTGCGACTTTGCAGAAAAAGCCAAACGTGTCCAGGAAAAAGAAAAAGCGGAAAAGGCGTTGTTCAGACGGAGACTGTAAGTAGCCAACAAATTTTTGCCACAGAGGACTCTGCAGTCACCAGGATGATGACGAATACAAAATTTACAGGGTGGATCAAAAAAAAAGCAAACTATACGCAAATTTTTCTTCCGAATCAAAGAGAGCGTTGGTTTAGTCGAAAAGACGGAAATCTCGAAGAATTTTTCTGATTCGCTAGTGCATCTCGATAACTACAAGGTTTGTCAGTAGCTGCTACAACCGGTTCGATTTTCTTAAGAAAGAAACGTTTAACAGATATGTGGGATCAAAGAAAAAGTCCAGAAAAAGTAGAATTATTTCGAATGTAGTCTTTAGTATGATAAAAAAAGGATCAAGCATTCGGCGTTGGTCAACGCTTTAAGGATGAGCCATGTATTCGACTCCATTAAGCATCGTTTTGAGGTGATTGAATGCATGCCTGTCCTTTACAATGATTCGCGGTGGCCTACCAATGTAGCGGACCGGTGCTACTACCCTACCAGATAACTCTGGTGCTAATTTACAGACCCTAGAAAGAGGGAAGGTTTGGTGAGCCACGGGAGTGGGGTTCGATCTCATGTGTGTATTACAGCTTCCTTTAGTAGGATAAAACATAACAAGACAAATGGTTCTGTGACCTGTGCAAAATAGAACCGTGAGATTATGTAACATAAATTTCTCGCTCTAGTTTATTTTTGACAAAGAGGAATAGATGAACGATAATTTTTTTCTAAATATCCATATAAAATTGTGAGAGTGGACTGCGCTTGGGCTATTTATAAAAATGTGATAAATCCATGACGATGTGGTTCAGGTACAACATTGGTGTGGTAAAATGAAGGGCCACTATGTGTCGCCGACGATTTTCTTGCAGATATGTCTCGACACACTTGCTGAAGCCGTTTGTTGTGCAATTCAAGAAAATCCGAAGTATCGCAAAGAGGTAATCATATTGTGCCGTTCACGTTTGAAACGCATGGCACGACTCTCCTAGTCATGATCATAGTCAACTACATTCATATATGCATAGATGTATAGTATGTGCGAATGCGAAAGAACTTGATATCAGAAAGGACGAACATGCCTAAAAGCACCGCTCGATCGCCATCACAAAAGGATAAAAAGATAAACCTCTCAACGAAGATTGATCGCCGTGGGGTGCGCTATGCATTCGACTTCACCAAGCATCGTTAGAGGTGATAGTGGAAATCTGGTCTATACAATGATCCACACTGGCCCGACTCAGTACTGCTATCCTCCCAGAAACATCTGAAACCAATCTGTCAACACTGGAGGGATGGAAGGCTCGGTGAGCTTAAGATACGGGATCCATCTGTGTTTTGGAGGGCACCTCTAACCACTGTACCACATGCTTCGAACCGCTATCATATTATGCCTAAATATTCGACAGAATTAGAATATAGCAATACTAGAAGTCCACACAAAAAAATGAAAGATTATAATATAAGTAGAGGGACTACTGAATAATGCTACCATTCAGTAACAATCCAATCGTCGACTCCATAATAGACACATGGTTTGAACTAGCTGGAAGGTCACGCTACAGCTCAAAGGATTGCTGCTTAATATCTCTCAAGTGTCAATCAAATTGTTCTTGAGTTCATGCCATCCAAAAGTCCACACTGATTACAACGGTGACTACTCATTGTGATGCGAATGCTCGACTTCAAATTGATCAGCTACTTTTTGTTAAAATCTTAAACAATTTCGAGAGATAGCATCTTTCCGAAATCAGTTCATATGCTCCTTTGCTGTATGAGCATTTGTTGCAATACACACAATAATTTAGTCCAGTAAGGGCTGAAAAAAAATCAAACAAGCTACGATTCAGTTGTCGAATTGTATGGCGAGGGAGTAACGTACTATAAAAGAAGCAATGCATAACTAGCGAATGCGAATCTCGTAAAAATATATCATTCTGCGTTGTTGCTATTTTGATGAAAGGGAGCGCATAGTGCAATGGTTAGAGGCGCTCTGCAATACACATGGGATCGCTTCCACGGCCCAGGCTCACCAAGCCTCCTATCCCTCCAGGGTCGACAAATTGCTACCGGACTTGTCTGGGAGGACAGCGGCACTGGTTCGATAGATCGGTGGGCCACCGTGAGTCATTGAATAGGCCAGATAATCACTTCCAACGTTGCTTAGTGAATCGATTGCATGAGGCATCCTTCAGTGATTAATCGATACCGAGAGCTATTTGGCCGAGGTCTTGTAAAAGTACTAATAAATTATATTTTATTTCTGCATCGGTTTTCAAACTCCCTTGTGATGTGTTGGCAATATAAACTATATTCCTTAATCCAGTTAATCACTCAACAATTTAGGTTTGCCCAAACAAGATCTGAAAGAAAAACTTCTATATTGGATAGTTAAAGGATCATTAGAGAATTCCAGTAAATAGGACTTACCTACATGAACTTAAGGCGTTTGTGTGCAGAGGTTAGAGGTGAGCTACATGAGGCACTTAGCCGGTGTCAGGTTCGACCCCTCGTCTAGACCTCACCAACCTTCTCACTGGTGTGGGGTCTCCAAATTGTTACCGGACTAATCTGAGAAAGCAAAAATACTTATTTGACCAATTACGTCACCGTAAGTCATTGTATACGCGAGATGTTTATCCAACCACCTTCACGTGGTTCTTTCTGTGAGCAAATCTACGAGGACATGAAGCTCCACTTTAAGTCGTAGGGATTTCCAGACCAGTTCTCAATCTCAAAGTACAAACAGTAAAAGTTTTGCGTCCAACAAAATGCAGTTGTTCTGCTATGGTAGTTTTCATGGAATCTCATCTCAAGCACTTTTAGGACTTCAAGATGCAATTGTTGCCACCTGATGGAGAGGACGAGAACGAATTGGTTGCGTCGTGTTTAAAAAATAACCCTGGTTTAGATGATTATAAGGTGCACAATTATTTGCATAATGGAATCTTTATACTCAATATCGTAGTTTTTCAGAATCAGAACAATCAGATTGATTTGTATGAGCAGCGAGGAAAGGAGCATCGTGAATACATAAGAAGAGCTATACGTACAGTGCAGAATATACGTGCATTCATACAGAATGATTATTGGGTTATCGGCATACAACGTACAGGTTAGCCCTGAGATGACCACCACACGATCCCAATCGCACTTGGTCTCTGAGCACTAAGTATTTAACATCATGCACTGATGATGTTGTGGAAACTAGTAAGTGTAGGATTTTATGTTTATCTACAACTCTTCCAACATTCTTTATTCTCCATTTTTTCTTACGACTTCTTCTCCAAGAATAAACGATAGACCGTTGAGCTTTGATCAATCCCTAGAGTTGTCTCAGTGCATAACTTGTCTATACAATTACTTGCGTCAGCCTACTGATGTATCAAGTTTTTACTGAGGCCCTGAGGCAAATTTAGCACACATTTGCCTTCTTTGGAGAGATGGACGGCTAGGTGTGCTCGGGGCGTTGCATCCAACCATTACAGTTGACATTTTGTGTTTGTGCCGCATGCCATTTCAAACCACTACGCTACACGCGCCGTTTCTTCTATGATGTTTATTTTCTTTGTCTCCTCAAGGTGGATGTTGCTCTCAGCTTCCAGATAGGTGATATTCCACTAAAAAAGTTCATTGCTCCTTAAGTTTATTGCTAAATTCGGATAAAAGCGGGCGTTACTTGGCTCGTTCTATATCGCATTTTTCTTCGTTTCGCCGCTATAACATGGAAGATCCATCACCAGTTATCAGTTAAGAAAAGGATTTCTCATGCTGCACATAAATGGATGGGAGATCTTCTTGATTTCTGCCTTTTCTTATGACAACGTTTAATTTTTCTTTAAAATATACAACACCACCGTGGTAAGAGTAGATATTCGACGCCTTGAATTCTCTGACCTGAACTTTCGACCATCTTTTATTACAACCATAGAATTCTGTATTTTAGAGTTTTGAATAGTCGTTTTTCCCATGTCTTCTCTAAAATGGCGAATTGCATTGGTGTGATCTTCTATGTTACGCTATCATGCCACTTACGTTCAGAAATTCTATCACTCGCCGCTTCAACAACAATGACTGGCGGTTTTGAAAATCCCGTTCAATAGCAAGCGAAAATCCTTGGGGAAGTTCCAGTTTCATGCAGATAATACCAGTCAAAGCATTAGAGTATACTTTAGAAAATATATGCATACGACTTTTTAAAGTTTCTTTTATTTGACCCGTCTTCACGTCTACCGTGCGGATCCCAGTACTTCTCAAATTCGATTCGTTTCCTCGCATCCACTGTCCACGAAGATCTTTCAACTTTACCTGTTGAATCGGTTGCTGCTTGAGGATTTTCATTTCATCTTGAATACTTTAAAATGCTTGTCCAGCAATTCTTCCTGGAGTCTTGAGATTGCCGGGTTGGAGTGTTCCAAATTGGATTGCAGAGAGTGATTTTTTTCCAGATAAGTCCGGTACCAATATCGGTGGATGGGAGGCTTGGTTGACCCGGTGCAGAGTCCAACTAGCACCATGCTCGAGATGACGGACATCAGTACCACTGTGCTGTCCGCCCTCTCAAATACGCACGATAGCTAGTAAAAGTGTAAATTTTTATAGAGCAGAAGTGCCCACGCAACAGTATTAAATGGTGCCTTTACGAAGTTTCCTACAAAACCATGCTTTCCACTCCCCCAACCCTCGATGCTTCGTCATCAGTGTCATACGTCATCTCTTTCATTCATTTTCTAGAGTTGGATACGCTTCGAAGAGAAATGGATTTTGCAAAGTCGGAACTGAAGGCGGAGAAAGATGAACAGCTGATTGCCGTTAAAGATCACCTCTACAAAATGGCTGCACTTGCCTTCGAAGATAAGCTCAAGCAGGTGGGTTGTTCACAAACATAGCCAGCTACCCTGAGTTATGTTAAGGTTGAGAGGTGATTCTTTAGTTCGAGGATAATTGTTGTTCGGAGTTGAGGGTCTCCTTTTTTTTTTAAAGTTTAGACTTGTTAAGGTTTTGAGTACCTCATTGTTTGCCAATATTACCCCTAAGCACTGTTTAACGTTATATTTGCTATTTGCTTTCACTAAAAAGATGTCACCTCCCAACGGTATACCGCGTCATCGTGGCTGTGAGGTATTCCTGGGTGTCGGGCTGCGATGCGCAGCGGGAACTGGCCAGATCTCCCAGGCTGAGGAGGAGTCCGGCGTTTCCATCAGGAAGCATAGCTAAGAGTAAACCAATACAAGGATCTACCACTATCCTGGTATTAATGTCGCATGGTGGCAAATCTCCTTTCGTTCCACAAAGGCAGCAACTGCTGCTGGTGGTAAAGACTTGGGGCGGACTTTGACCGAGCTGACTTGGGGATTCCGGGGAACCACAATAGCTTATCTTGCACATCTCCGAGTAGTGGAGATTATGCAGAGGTCCGCAGAAACAGTGAGGAAGGACCATTCAAGTATCAAGTAAGTTTAAAAAAGACGTTAAGACGATCCCTGCTAGCCTGCCCTTATTATGAGCTTCACTTTGTGGCGGCTTTCTAGATATCAGAGTAATCTTTTCTGAGAATTCCAGCTGACGGTGATGTTGAACGAGTTGCCAAACAACAAAGCGTCCCACGTAGCAGATTTTGAGGAGTGGATCCGTTGCACCAAGAAATACCACGAGCAAATGGCTCTTCTCAGCGCTGAAGGTGGAAAAGGATAATGTTTTTTTCATGAAGAGCGTATCAAATTTGAAGAACTATAAACGTTACACTGTAGACACTGTACTCGCAAGACAGGAATAAAATGTAATTTAGCGCTCACTAACAAATGTTTTACAAGAGAGCATTTTTAATTCCACAACCATTCATGCATCAACGTGAATTCTGCTAGACACATTTCCACAAATCTTTCCGCTAACAAAAGGTGTAACGAACAATTCAGTTCCACAGGACTTCCAATACAATGTCAGCTCCATTGCAGTTCTTCTTAACCATGCTTCAAAATTCCGAGAGTAGTCATCGGTCATATTGTGTGTTGTTTGTGAAAAAGCTTTGCGAAAATTATGGAATGAAAGTGGATGTTAGGATTGGGAAGGAGAAACCTGCAGTTCCGTTGACCCTGGTGGGCACGTCACCGAACAATTCAAAAAGTGCAGGAAAAAAAATCTATATTATAAAATAGACGGGTGGAAAAAAAGATTATAAATGGCTCACCTTGCTTGACGAGGGATGAATCACGTACGACTCACTTCGTCCCTAATGTGTTAACATGCTAATACTTTGGTGATTAGATGGTCTGTCCTCACAAGAAGTGTAGAACCAGTAATTCTTTCATTCGTTTCCTTAAATTGCAACTAACATCAATAATGGCTACCTGGTTTATGTGCTTGTTCTGCTGTGGTCTAAGGCTTCGTCGTCTTCATCCTCAACTGAATCTATGGATGCTGATCGAGGATAGATTTTCCTTTAATCTTGAAATATCTTCAAAAAGTATCCTTAGATCTTTACAACATGCTGTCGCCGTTCGTTGTGTAAAAAGGGAAGCTTGATGCCTTGTAACCGAGATCCTTCTAGAATGACAGCGATCCCCGTGACGGCACAAATTCCAAGATTATTGACAGACCTTTCCACAACCGTGTGAGAGGATGAGTGCATGGTCACAGTTAAACCTAAATCATACCGAACAGGCTTTAGCATGAGATTATAACGCTAGCTTTCCTTTTCTTGATTTCGCTTAGTGGTGTCCTTTCAGGGCATCGACGGTCTCATATTGTAGTGTCTTGAAGAAACATGTTTTCAACTCTTTCTATTGTTTCATTATCCAAAATACTCCATTAGAAACTGCAGGTCTAATGCTGTGCGTCACATGAAAAGTTTGCTGTACCTGAGAGCCATTGAACGGGTTGAGTCCAGTGTGTACAAAAGCTTTGGCATGACATGAGCGAATCGACATGCCACAAGTGTTCACTCCAGTCGTGAACAAGATTATTGCGATCGCAGGTGACTGACAGCACAATTGATTTATTTTCAGCAAAACAAGTAGAAGTGGGCTTACTGTAGGTGATTGTGCTATAGCATGAGCTTTTCGGACAGTTGGTGCTCATTAAGTGATAGAGCTGCTAAGAAATAAATAAGCGTCTTTAACTACATCATTTAAAATATCATGACTTAATTCAAACAAAACATTAATGAAAATAAAAACCATTTAAATCTCACATTTTTGCCAGTGAAAAACAAATTTAATTATTCCAGTTGCATAAAACTCTGGGGCTCCGGAAGGGATGAGTTCATTGAAGGCATATTTTCCGTCATAGTAGTTGGTGAAGCATTTCTCGCGTAGAAAGTTGTCAAGATGCGTGAGGAAGTGGCAGTGATAGGAGAGACGTCTTATGAATATGGCGAATGAGGCAAAGTTTCGTAGCTCAACTTGTTCATTTTCTGCACCCCTGGTTCCGCAACGTGAGACCGGGCTTTGTCGTGGAGAAGGATTGGCTTTTTTTTCTTGACTAATACCGATCGTTGTTGTTGGAGTTTATGGTGCATCTCGTCGACTTGTTGGCAGTACTTCTTTGCCTTAATCGTTGCGCCCAGATTCTAAAAGTCGCGATGAATCAGTCAGGCCGCAAGCCATCAAGCAGTCACCATAGTCCTTTTTTGGTGCAGTTTCGGCTTTGGGAAGTACTGTGGAGCCTGATCGCAATTCAACCATTGAGCTGGACGTCGCCTGTTGTCGTAATCGACTTCTCATCACACCTGACAATTCGATAAAGATGTCGTTCTTGTTGAGCTGAATAACAGCAAACGACAGATCAAAGCGGCGACTTTTTTGATTATCGTTTAATTCGTGCGGCACCCCCCTGTCGCGCTTTTTTTTTGCCTTTCCTATACGATTGAAGGTAGTGGAAATTCTTTTCTGTGATCGCGCCAAGCTGTTATGCAGGTTTCGATCAGTTGTTCACGTCTCTGCTTCCACTAGTGCCTCCACTTCGTCGTCATCATGTTCGTTGGGACGTCTGCGGACTTATTTATCCTCGAGGTCTAAATCGCATGGTCGGGGTTTCCGGAACCATGTTCGCCCTGTTGATTCGCCAACACTACCTTTACCACTAACTTCGCTAATGTTGCGAGCCATCTCCGCTGCATAGCGAGCGAGTCTGAACTCATAAGAGAAAATATGACGAAAATTCGCTCCTGACATCTAAAAGTGCAAAGCTCAGAATTGGTGAAGAAATTTAACTTCTGAAAAATTATATGCGGCGCCACACTGGCTTACACCTTACACCCCGTAAACTATTCATGTATATTTATTTATATGATCTTATCAACTGATCTTCTTTAGCTGATGCGAGGTTGGTAATCAGTGGAAAAAGGCTAAAGTATTAATGAAGATCAAACTTCTAAATAGACTCTATGTTGATCAAAAAGGCTACTCACCGTGATGTTACGAGTGGGACTGGCCCACGCGTTGTTCACGTGGGGTCGCGAGCAAGACACACCCCGGGGTCATCATATCATTTTGAAATAGGGCTTCAGGTCACGTGTGATAGTGAGGCATTCGTCTTTCCGGTTCATCTTTGGATTTTTGAAATTTATCCAAGACGCCTCAAGAGTTTTGCGCGTTGCTGTTTTCGATTCCTGCGCTAAGATCCGCACGGTCACTTCAAAATCATCGCCTTCGTGCCCTATGCGTACCTTAGAGGAGTGTTTTGGCGTATTTTAACTTTCCCATCTCGGTTTTCTTTTATGCGGACACAAAGTGGTCTACTCGTTTCCCCAATGTATTCCTTACCACATGCGTTACATGAGATCAAGTATATTATACCTGAACTCATACAATCCCCGTCTCTCCCATTAGGGCAGATCATACAGTTTTCCGAGCTGCAGAAACTATCATAGAGACGGTTGCGTACTAACTGACGGCGTAGGGTATTGGGTGAGATGTCAATAATCGTTATGTAATTCTCAAGACCACTTTTTCTTAAGCATCTCTTAATGGCGTAACTTATTTGATATGGTGGGTAGCTTAAAGGGGATTTTACTTACATTCGAAACCTTATTTTGGGAAACCACCCTACGCTTTTGTTTAACCCGAGTGTCTTCTACTTTGTAGCCATTGGAATGGCTATTTTTCGTGCCAGATTTAGCGATTCCTTCCTTTCCTCTTTTCCTGTGCACACATTTTTAGCCGTGCGGTACATGCAAAATAATGTAGATTAGATTACACTGTTAAAATAGGTCAAAATCTTACTCTTTTCAAAATGGAAGGGTCTTTTGGACGATCTATTGAACCTCGTTATACCGTCTTATTATGTCACAGGGTCTGTAGGTGTTTGGTCATGAAGCCCATTCAACTTAATGGTAGAGCTGATGTAATTGTTATTGACTGTTCTAAATAAAGATGATGTACTGATTTTATATTGAAGCAAAGAAAAAAAAGCGTTCCAGCAGAAGATATGATTAAGAAATGGAAGAAATCTGATGTGGAAAGCCTGGATTAATGAGATTTTGGATTTAGGATGGTTTCTTTTATAGAACAAAGAAGTTTTAATCGAACATTTGTTGTACCAGCTCTATATTACTAGAGCGACTTCGATTACCAAAGAAGGGAGAGGAGACTACATACTCGCATAACCCGAAGGAATTTTTCGACAGCAATTTGTTTCCGTTTACCTCCAAAAAAAGTTTCTTTTCTGGTCATCAGATATATAGCACGTTTTACCTACCAATCTAGGCTTAACTCGCTTTTTTCCAGAGTTAATCTTCTGATTCGATGGGATCCAGAATTTTGTAATTTAAGAGCTGAGGCATGCTCGAGAGAGCCTTGGGATGTTCTGACAAGTATGCGCATTGGTGCGCCTGGCAAGAGCAATGCTAAATTACGTGGCTCTGATCAAGGTTCAATCCCAAGTGTTTCACGTAATGTGTTTCCCTTCTTGGAAAATTACAATCTTTTGCTCGCAACTGAATCGCGGCTAAAACTGTGTTCAAAACCAATATGAGATGGTGACGTGAAAGATCTGTTAAGGGATAGAATCATCAGACTATAGTGATCTCGTCAAAAGCTATGTGAGACGTACCATTAGGCGATCATCATTTCCAGAAATGTCCTCCTGTGTTCCAAAATACCAGCCTGCTTAAAGAAAGAGTGCTGTGGAAGTAAATCCTGAAAAATGGTTTCCAGTCTCATCTCGAGTTCGTTTTTGAAATTTTGCCCTCTTTTACTTAATCAATATGGCCCTTTCCTTGTTTAATATCATTTCGTTACGGGATCTTCTCTCTATCAATGGCGTCGCACCCGCCACTTCGACGTTCATCGGTCCTGTGACGTCTCTCCTCGTCCTCCTCGTGTGATCTCGCGTCCGTTGAATGGCGATCAAGCATGAAGTTTGACTAAACTCTTCTAGTGCTACTGTAATAGAAACATTTAACAGTACCCTGAGTAATCTAAGAGGTTAAAAGCTAGACTTCAATAGATTCTGGTTATATTATCGTACGCGGTTTTATTTATTCTTTTTTGAACACAGCGTCATATATACGTACATATATACTTATATATTAACACGACGTTAGCTCTGCCACTATAAGTTTGGCGAATACGCTTCCGAAGCAGTCGCGATCGTCGAACTTGTAACTGTTACGGCACTGAGAATGGTGGTTCTAAGAAAGTAGTGGCATTATGTCTTGAAAAGCCTTGAAGAAAGTTGGATGAAAACGAGCTGCATCAATGTTGCGTTTCATATGATTTAAAGGATGTAACAATGTTCAACACCTTGTAAAACCAGCTAGCTCTATTCTTAACCTGATTCCTAAACCAAATGATCAGACCGATTTCATTTTCAAAAAGGACTAAAATCATCCACGACAACGACGTATGCACGACTACTTCGTGACAAAAAACCTCAAACAATTATAAAAATTCTTCTCTTGATTGAAAACATATTGAACAGGCAAAACGCCGTTGAGAAATGGGTGATATGGAAACTGATGGATTTGGTCGATGAGAAATCTAGTGACCTTAGGCTTTCCTACGAATAAAACTCAAATACGAAACTCGTAGAGAACCAATCTCGTTGTTTTTTTCGCCATTTTTGCCTTATTTCTAGTGAAAAATGGTTACTAAGAGAAGAGATCTTCACATGCCATAGCGGTCGGTGCTGCGCCGCGTCGTCATGGCGACGGTTTTTGGTCATGTTCCAGTATCGCACGTCATTTTTACTAACGCATTAGAATTCATTTGTTTATCAAAACTTATTAAGAATTTCCAATTTATTGAAATTTAAGTTTTCTTGCAGGGTAAATACTAGGTCATTGTAGTACCAGTACTTTTGAAGCCTTCAGCGGAATACATTTCGGCTTAGAGTGGATGTCAACTTTTTACTTACTACCTGTTACAATTTTTCGAGACAGGGTATAATGTGCGGCACAACAACAATGATGCTGAGATATTTGCAAAAATCCAGGTGTCTGCGGTGAGGAACGAACGCGTAATTTACCTTTTCAGGAGCTTTAGCGATCACCACCACCTAATGCGGCTCCTTTGTTTCGCCTGTGTATCAGCTAATTCCATCGATCGGAGTAATCATCAATTACCAGCCAACGGGATTGATATGGGGAGCCCAAATCAGCAATGAACCTAGATAAGCTGAGGCTGTAATCGAAATCGCAACGTCACTGCCTGTTACAATTTTTGAGAGTGGATAGCTTTATGAGCATATCCTAAGAAATCGTGTTTACTGACTCTTAACGAGTGTTTTTAGAAGCAGTTCAACACCCATAATTTTAATGGAATTGCTTACACACCCAGTTTTTTGGTAACATTGTTCGTTCAAGATAATATTTCATACAATCTGAGTTAAACTGAGGATAATTTCTACAAAATCATCATTCTTTGCTTCTATGTTTATTTCATATATATTCATATTCATATCTCCAATATCAGAGATTTATGAAACAAAATTATTTCTGAAATGCTGTATTCCATTTCTAAATGCTATCCCACCCCAGTGCTTTTTTTTTGCTAGGAGCTCTCTTCGCTGCACTGGGTTGATTGCGTCGGATTTCTTTCAGTTTTCATTACCTCATTTTTCACATTTTTCCGTGACCCGTCTTCACTCCTACTGTGCGGATCCCAGCACTTCTCACGTTCGATTCGTTTCCTCGTATGCATTGTCCATGACGATTTTCCAACTTTTACGTATGGCTTCGGTTGCCACTTGATCAATCTCGTTGTTTTTTCGCCATTTTTGCCCTATTTCTAGTGAAAAATGGTTACTAAGAGAAGAGATCTTCACATGCCATAGCGGTCGGTGCTGCGCCGCGTCGTCATGGCGACGGTTTTTGGTCATGTTCCAGTATCGCACGTCATTTTTACTAACGCATTAGAATTCATTTGTTTATCAAAACTTATTAAGAATTTCCAATTTATTGAAATTTAAGTTTTCTTGCAGGGTAAATACTAGGTCATTGTAGTACCAGTACTTTTGAAGCCTTCAGCGGAATACATTTCGGCTTAGAGTGGATGTCAACTTTTTACTTACTACCTGTTACAATTTTTCGAGACAGGGTATAATGTGCGGCACAACAACAATGATGCTGAGATATTTGCAAAAATCCAGGTGTCTGCGGTGAGGAACGAACGCGTAATTTACCTTTTCAGGAGCTTTAGCGATCACCACCACCTAATGCGGCTCCTTTGTTTCGCCTGTGTATCAGCTAATTCCATCGATCGGAGTAATCATCAATTACCAGCCAACGGGATTGATATGGGGAGCCCAAATCAGCAATGAACCTAGATAAGCTGAGGCTGTAATCGAAATCGCAACGTCACTGCCTGTTACAATTTTTGAGAGTGGATAGCTTTATGAGCATATCCTAAGAAATCGTGTTTACTGACTCTTAACGAGTGTTTTTAGAAGCAGTTCAACACCCATAATTTTAATGGAATTGCTTACACACCCAGTTTTTTGGTAACATTGTTCGTTCAAGATAATATTTCATACAATCTGAGTTAAACTGAGGATAATTTCTACAAAATCATCATTCTTTGCTTCTATGTTTATTTCATATATATTCATATTCATATCTCCAATATCAGAGATTTATGAAACAAAATTATTTCTGAAATGCTGTATTCCATTTCTAAATGCTATCCCACCCCAGTGCTTTTTTTTTGCTAGGAGCTCTCTTCGCTGCACTGGGTTGATTGCGTCGGATTTCTTTCAGTTTTCATTACCTCATTTTTCACATTTTTCCGTGACCCGTCTTCACTCCTACTGTGCGGATCCCAGCACTTCTCACGTTCGATTCGTTTCCTCGTATGCATTGTCCATGACGATTTTCCAACTTTTACGTATGGCTTCGGTTGCCACTTGAGGATTTTTATTTCATCTTGAATGTCGTAAAATTCTGGTCTAAAAATTCCCCGTAAAATTCTTCCTGTGATAGCCGGGGCAATGCGTTCCAAAATGGATTGCCGAGAGCGATTTTTTTTCCAAACAAGTCTGGGACCAATTTCTTGACTCTGTAGAGATGAGAGGCTTGGTTGGCCCCGGAACGGGATCGAACTATCACCATGTTCGTGACGGCAGACATCACTACCACTGTGCTATTCGTCCCAGTTGTTTGCTTTTGTTTATTGTTAAAACAAGAAATGTTACAGTGCTCGTAGCTTCGATGGTTGACCACTGTGATAAGAAACTTCTCTTTGCTTTTTTTGCCATTTTTTGTCATGAAAATTTTCTGCCATTCTTCAGATGGAATCCGGTAGCGTGTTCGATTTTGTCGGATCGGCTGCATTGATGAGATTCAAGTATGTTCGAGCAACCGCAAAAAAGCCTCAAATATCACTATTAAATCTTACCTTCGCGTTTTACCTCATTTTGTAATTTTAAGCATGTCCATTTTTCATTGAAAAGAGGGAGAGAGAGCAAGTAAGTGGGTGGAAGAGAAAGGGAGAGAAATCAGTAACAGTACGAATTTGCAGGGTTACTCTCGTAAAGAAAGACTTTAACAATTTGGACGACATTGTGGAAGGTGGTGTTTCGGAAATGTTTAAAAGTCACACAGTCGACGAACTACAATTACAATGGCAGCAAAAAATATCGCTTCACACCGATCAATCCAACGTCCAAAACGAGTACGTTTGATTTTTCATATTCTTTCTACAGTTACATCTGCTCTCAAATAATTTCTAGCCTTACCATAGCCCGTAATTTTTGGTTGCTGAACTGCGTTCTGCAGCGGGGTTCGCCCTTGCAACGTGGTTAGCCATGCTCCTCGACATTTGAAAAGGACGACATTGCCATCGACAAATCTGACTAAAAATAAACCTATCACTGCTGCTGCTGATTTATTTAGCTAGCTGTTGTTTTCCGAAAAAGCAGAGCAAAAACAGAGGACATGAAGTCTTTGTAGTAAAAATCTAAAGATATTCGTGTAAATCGGGTTAACGTAACCCGTCGGCTAACTCGTAAGTGAGACAAGGGCATATGGTGATTCTTATAATACCCTTCGAGTTGTTCAGTTATTAACGAGATTACATTTGATATATCATATCTGTAGAATACTTTCTACCAACCTCCTAATCATGTAGCGAAACATAGGTTATGGATAAAGAACAAAGGATAAAGCTCTCGGCGTTGATCAATCCCTGAGGGATGCGCCATGCATTCGTCTTCATTAAGTACCGCTGGAGGTGATTGAATGCATACCTGGCCTTTACAATGACTTGCGGTGGCCTGCCGATGTATCGAGCCAGTGGTGCGACCCTCCCAGACAAGTCTGGCACCAATTTGCCGACCCCGGAGGGATGGAAGAGTCGCAGTGGCGCCTCCAACCACTGCGCCACGCGTCCCTGGCTATGAGTAGTTATTAAATGTTTAGTAGATGATAAACAAAAAGCACAGTTGGTTTAAAAAATACTCTGAAAAATGGCATAGATGAGGTATAAATGCGGTAAAAGAAAAAAAAGATGTTTGTAAGGTCTGCAGAATTATAGGAGCATTTAGCAACTGGGATAAACAAGATTAAAAGGGTGCAACGGAAAGATTACTAGAAGCTCGGTGTAAATCCTGCACCTGTCAAGGGAAACACTGCATCGAAACATCATGACGATAGTGCTAATCTTAATAGAAAGGCCGTTCAAGTGATAACAAGTTTTGTCGTAGTCTAAAACGAAGGCTATTTTCAATTAAAACTACAAAACGTGATTGTGAAATCCCTTCAATGGCCTCACCATAGCGAGCGGCCTTTCACGTCATCGAACTACTACTTACAGTAACCATGTGGAATCATCAGGCCAGACTAGACTCAGAAAGCAGTCTTGTTCACTTCGTAAAATACAAGCCAACTGGATAATACGCTTATGTGTGTGGTGTTAGTGAAAACGAAAGATCCGAGCAGTTACGGGCGACTGTACTTATTCATTTTACTTCAGTTTAGCAAACACGAGGTGTTATTTTATTTTCTTATTTACGTACAAGCTGACGTTTTCGCCTCCCTCAGAGCCTGGAAAGGTCACGCTGGCTGCAATCTACACGGCCAAACACCTCCATAACCAAACAGAGAAAATGCTGAAACAAAATTTCAATCACATTGAACACAGAGTCTTTGCACATTCACCGTTTTCTACAAGTCTTCCACTAAATATGTAACGTGGAGACGAACCGCAAAGAGTTCACATGGAATCGTATTGTGCTCATCTCATCTGAATAACAGGCTTATATACTGTCCAATATCATGCGTACTGTACTCATTCATTTACAGTACAGCGAGAACTGAAGAAGCGAGACTGTTCACCTACGTTGAAGGCGATGAAATTCCTGAGCACTTAAAAGTTTTCAAACCTCCAATGAGCAACGAGGGAGAAGCACAGAAAGCTGAATACGAGTGAGTAACTCTCCTTGTGCATAATTACAGCTATGATAACAGTGGTGATCGAACTGCACTTAGGCGTACCCTAACTATGTCAGATCACGTTTAAGATGTTAAAGCGGAATTTTCGACTCGAACAAAAATATATAGAAATCTTTAAAATTATGAAGTGGTTTATTTGTTTAAAATATCGTTTTTTAAAGCAAATGGGCAGCGCGTAATCCCGTTGTTGATTTGCCGCTGAGGAGAAATCATCGAACAATTCGCTGTGATAAGAAACTGATGTATATAATGATGTATCAAGGAAGCCTTAATGCGTAAGTTACTTTAAATAAGTCTTTTAATTGTTGTCCAGATGTTGGACTAGTGATTCTCCTCAGAGTAGGCCGGTTTGTCACTAGGCTTCGTAGTGATTACCTTGAAACTTAGATCGCCTTTGACGGTGTACAGGGCCTAAGCTGCGCAGGAGTACCTCACATATTCTGATTGCACTTAGACCCGTAGTTGAGCAGATATCCATGCATATGCTTAGTTGAATTTACTCCGAACCTTGTACTGTGACTTGGCTAAAAACCTGAAATCTCAAGGTGATGCACCTTGTTCTAAACCTATGAAACGCTTCAGCTAGCGGGTTCATAGTCTCGGCGCTTGTTGAGCTCTAACGAAGATTATTTAGAGCATACCAATCTCTTTTTTATTAGTCATAAGGACTTCTAAGAAAGTTCCTTTTTTCGCGTTCTCAAATAATCGTGTTATATATTTAGCTGTGTCTTTGCTTACTTTTCCAAAATCCTTAGTTCTCGCATGGATTGGTAGTTCAAGACAAAAATACAAAGGCAATGATTGAATAGAAAAACTGTCGCTTGAATAAAATCCCGTACTGTCGTCGTTTTGTTATTGGACAACATACCATAGGACAGTATGGTTCGAGCTACCGACGAATTTCCAGAAATTACAACGATCGTGATGAGTACGTCATCTGTCGAATCACTCTGTTAAACGAGCGATCGATGATATTCGAGCCACGACTAACTCACAGTGGCTATCGTATCCAAAGCAAAATAGGCGAATATCGAGTACTACTACAGGTATGGGACGACAATTTCACGTCAATAGTTCAACCGCTCGATAGAGTGACAGTGGTGAGTTCCCTAGTTCTTTATGTTCATTTATGCTCTTATTTTTGACAATGTTATTTTTCATCTTTTTCGTGCTTCAGTGTTAACTGCTCGCGTCATTTGCATTTTCCGTTTATTTCCACTTGGTAGTAGAAAGTAGTTTATCGTTTAGGGCAAAGTGTCAATGGGGTGTTTTCCACTGCTGGTACAATCTCTAGCAATGCGACTGCCTGGTTGCGCTCAATAATTAGCAAATGCTTTCCGTCCATAAGAGAGCGGCCTTATAGACATAGCTATACTCGCTGAGTTAGAAGTTTTTTTTTGGAGTGATGACCAAGTGAAAAAACGGCCATAATGCTTATTGCTACTACTTTTGTTTCTTTTAATATTGAGATGAAGGAGCGGACAGCACTGTGGTCAGTGATACCACTGATTAGGAAGCAAAGATGTTAGTTCGACCCCATCCTCAATGCTCTTTTCCAATGTAAGTGGGAACGCCTTAGCTCGACTATCTTCAAAATTGTAAGGAATCCAAGAACCGACTTGACCAGCATTCTACGACATTCTTAAAAAATAGAAATCCTCTAGCAGCAGCCGAAACAACACGCGAAATGTTGGAACAGCATTGTGGACAGTGAGTGTGAGGAAAACGAATCGAGCGTAATAACTGCTAAAATCCGTACAGTAGATGTGACCATGAGTCATGTAAAATAAATTAATAGGTAAAATTAACATTGGAAAAGCATGGAGTGTGTGAGTTAATTTCAACTCAAACGTGGTTATAAAATAGTGGCCGCGTTGACCCTTAAGTGACTGTATGCATTTGTATCATCACAAGTGTGGGTGGGCTTAGTGGACGCTGTTTAGTAGTTTCAGTGCATTCCTTCCGACCGTCTATTTCGTTTGTTGCAAAGACCTTATTTGCTGTACTTTTCACATTTAATCGGCAACTCATCCAACACAGACATTGTGTCAGGCGTGGCCCTTGAGAAGCTATTCCCTGAACTTCATAATTTCTATAAAAACACTTTTAACCGATTCTTTCCATAAAAAACACTGGCGGAAATAAGTAGATATAGTCGCGCATGTGTTTAACAGGAGTATCTCTGATCTTGGAAATATAAATCATAAGGATCTATGCGTCTTCATCAATGAGCTACCATTGACCCTCATTGAGGATCAAAGAGGTAACAGATGAGGCAGGTCACTTTTGTCCTCAGGTTTCGATTTCATTACGTGCTAATGCCATTGTATTGTTGTATTTACGACATTTAGTGGTTATTAAGCCTAAAAAATAAAATCTGAGAGTGATGTGAGCAGCAAGTTTTGGAAAAGTAGTCATTATCACAGTACCTATTGCCAAAACTTATAAATTTTAGACAAATGGAGGATTTGGTTGAGAATTTTCATAGCACTCCGTATTTCTTCAGGTCCCTCCAAATTGCATATAAGTCACAATGACTTAGACAATGTCAATCTCTGTTCATGGTAAACACTATGTTGCTACGAAACACTAGGTACCAGACTAAACTACAGTAGTAATAAAATTATATTTCAGACTTATAGCTATGCGAACCATAATCATAACGCCAACCGCGAAGCAGTATAATGATAGCAGGTGCACTGCCGAAACCTCCATGTGGTTTCACCTTATTCCATTAATTGTAACCCCCAATAGATCCCTGATTAGAGTTTGAGAAAAGCTGTAACCGTTACAATGTCAGTATTTATTGCTCTTATAAGTAAAATAACGCTTTTTCTGTGCACTCCGACTTTCCAAAGCATACTTGCCAACCACTAACAATGAGATCGAAATTTCAATGGAAAACTAGCAAATAATCATAACGCCAACCGCGAACCACTGCATGCGAATCAGACCCTACCTACTTGATACTTGCTACTTGAATGGCCAGTCCTCACTGGTTGTGCCGGCCCCAGCATAGTCTCCATTTTTCGGAGATCTGATAGTTAAGGCACTGTCCCGAATCCCCAGGTCAGCCTGGCCAATGCCTACCCCAGGTCTCGAACCATAATCATAACGCCAACCGCGAAGCAGTATAATGATAGCAGGTGCACTGCCGAAACCTCCATGTGGTTTCACCTTATTCCATTAATTGTAACCCCCAATAGATCCCTGATTAGAGTTTGAGAAAAGCTGTAACCGTTACAATGTCAGTATTTATTGCTCTTATAAGTAAAATAACGCTTTTTCTGTGCACTCCGACTTTCCAAAGCATACTTGCCAACCACTAACAATGAGATCGAAATTTCAATGGAAAACTAGCAAATAATCATAACGCCAACCGCGAACCACTGCATGCGAATCAGACCCTACCTACTTGATACTTGCTACTTGAATGGCCAGTCCTCACTGGTTGTGCCGGCCCCAGCATAGTCTCCATTTTTCGGAGATCTGATAGTTAAGGCACTGTCCCGAATCCCCAGGTCAGCCTGGCCAATGCCTACCCCAGGTCTCCGCCACCACAGGCAGTCGCAGCCCTTGTGGATTAGAGGGAGATTTGCAATCACACGACTTTGATACCAGAACGCTGGTGGATCCTGCTATTGGCTTACTCTTAGCAGGCTTCTTGATGGAAATGCCTGACTCCTCAGCTTGGGAGACCCTGCCAGGGGGATGAATCTCCCCGCTGTACATCGCAGTCCGACACCAAGGAACCACGATGAGGCGATAAACCGTTGAGAGGACCCAACTGCAAGGTTTTTAATCGCAGCAACGACGATTTTGCACTAGTGCAGCCGGGATCACCGTTGCTGCAAGCACCAAACTTCTCCTCCGTTTGATATTCGTGAAAAGGTTTATGATCAACTCAGCTTTAAAATAATTTTTTGAATTAATCCATACTCGGCCTGTAAAAATGGCTTACGTCGTCCTTTCGATCTGTGACGTCAGCATTTTTTAATCATCCTGACAACTCTGAATTCGTCAACATTGCCGGGGAAGAATTTATGAATTAGGAAAAAAAAGATCAGACTAGCAGCCATGTCCGCATTTTATTCTACCTTTAACCACAAGATGGAAAAAATATATTGTAGAGCATCTAGTATATACCATTCGTTTCCTCCCAGTTCACTCCGAATTTTCCTCAGTGATTACTCCATTTTAGTCTGCTAACGTCTCTGTTCCTTTCCTCGTTCCTACCAATTTATCCTTCAGGATGGTGTGATATCACGAGCAGGCCTGACAAGCCAGTCGTCAGGCACTCTACATGTTACTATCACAAACATAATACAAAAACGAGAATACATTACTCGTGAGACGCTCAATCATATAAAATATGGAACGCTGTTTGGAAGAATGGGGTAAGAAGAAGACAATGTTTAAAGTTTTCGAATTTTTAAACACTAATCAATAGTCCTACTAGATAGCTTTATCGTTTTTTGCTATTTGAGTGGTAATTTCTTACAGCTCGCATTTGCCCTAGCAAAGTTCCCATGGCAATGAGACTTTACTGGTTCAGCACGTTTTTCTGGTTTTTCCTGTGCCCTCGAATTGATGCCATAGCAGATCTTACCTTAAGAAAACGGTCAAAAATGTGGTTAGAATGATGATTCATCACATACGAGTTCCTGATACCTAGATCTTACTTACTTGACTGAATACTTGGACTTCTCGTCGCCACGAATTGTGCAGACGCTAGCACATTTTTCACTCGTTTCCTTGCCTCGCAATCATCGTCCACTGTGGTGATTTGATTCGAGAATGGTGAGGGGTGGACGTCTTATATCTTATCTGTAAGACAACTGTAGCTGCAAACACAGGTGTTTGACTTTAGCTACGGTAGCCCAATCATTGTTAACGCTTCGTTGAGCTCATTGATCATCGTCCGTGATTCGTTAATACTTCTTAAGGAAACGACGACGTTGTCAGCGAAAGGAAGACTTGATGGGTATTTTCCATCGATACATGTGTTTTCCACATCCCAATCAAAGGACTTCATTATCCACTGCAGTGTGGCACTAAACAACTTTGGCGCTACAGAGTCACCCGAATCCTTTTTCCAATGGGTATAGCAAGAGGTCGGCGCAAAATTTGTATTTTCGCAGTGCAGTTCCAATAATATTTCACATAGAAATCGGGATCCATTCCTTGGTCAAGGAGCGCTGATAAGTTTCCATTCGTTTCCATACTTCAGACATTTTCTCATAGTCGATAAAAGTTAGGACTGCGGGCACATGGTATTCCTAAAAAAGCTCCAATGACCCTGGACACAATTTGCATGTGGCTCATTCATCAAAATCCCTGCCGACATCCTTCTCGCTCAACTAGTTGCGTCCCAGTGACGACCTCCACTGGTTTGGGATTCTGTCCTTTTGAAAATGATGTTACATAGTTCGTCAGAAGCAGGTGTAACTTTCGGTCCCCTGTATCACCTGTATCACCTGTAGTCCCGTTGATCGTCGAGTGACTCGAGCGGGCGCCAGTAAATCCTCCATTTTTCCCTATCGCGGGCAAGAGTAGCCCAATGGGTTCTCCTCGCTTTAGGGACTCGTCGAGCATCATATCTTTCTTCTAGGCTTCCTGTAACCGCGCCTCTCTAAATGCATTCTAACGTAACTCGAATTTCAGAGAGAAGAATTTCAGGTTGTTCTTCCCTAGCAGTAATTTTAGGGACTAGGAAAGGGATTGTGGAACGAAAAGTGTTGATGCAGAACTTTCCCGTTATTAATTCGATCTCACGGCATGAAATCTTAACGGTCACACCATCGTTCATTAGGGCTGACAGCAGAACATTGTACTCGCAGGAATCCCAATAACATCCAGTCAGACCTATTGTTTTTTGTTGTGCCTCTAACAGGTTCTTCTACTCACACCGATATGGACCTCCTTGCTAAGCTCTTCTGCAACTGGCACTTAATGACAGCCGTATTGGGTTTCAGTAGGGTCAACTTTCAGTTCCCTTTTTTCCTCGACCGTAACTTTTAAGTCCTTCGACAAGCAGCTCGTGGTCGCCGGTTGGGTCTTCTTCAATTTGCCAGTCATGTCTACGGTTTCTCTTCATTGTCGATGCCATGAATTCGTTTCAAAGTTACTGCTGAATTGAATCTTCGCGCTGTGACCGACGAGTTGAAGATGCTTGCTACAGACAGAAGTCCTAGAAAACGAATTCTCATTTCCATTGCTCTTTCATTCTCCTAATGACCCAGTACAGAATGATGGGACTACCGATCTACCAAGTATGGACCATTTTCTGGATATTGGAATATGATCGATCCCTCTATAGCTCGTGCCATTAGAAGGCTCCATGTCCAGCGGCTTCCTTTCTCATGGAAAAACGAGTTGAAGATGCGTGCTACAGACAGAAGTCCTAGAAAACGAATTCTCATTTCCATTGCTCTTTCATTCTCCTAATTCAAAATTTCCCGATGCTGTATTTGCTTTCGTAGGCCTTTCCTATTCTGGAGTTGAATTCTCAGAGAACAAATTTATAATATGTTTTGTCATTACGGACAAGTTCCTCCAAGTGGTAGTAGAACGTTCTAATTCGTACTCATCAGCTGCATCGGTTGGTGAGTAGCAGTTGATGATAGTGATCGTCGTATGACGTGTTGACTAAAGACGAAGCACGGCCATGCGAGAGAAATGGAACCCATACGAGTCGAGGCGATAGACAATGATGGATGAACGACAAAGTCTACGTCATCGATATTTTGTTATGGAACCTCTTATCCACAGATGACAAGGGCCTCCATGTTTAGTTGGTGTTTATCGGTCTTCTTGCTTCTTGTTTTTTTTTTTTTTTTTTTTAATTTTTTTTTTTTTTTTTTTTCCTTTTTTTTTTTTTTTTTTTTTTTTTTTTTTTTTTTCCCCCCCCC